>BQNB010024561.1:29847-60574 GCA_026074375.1 Tanacetum coccineum
TCTACTTTGAGACGTTCCGGTAATGAGAACTAGCAAGTATTGTGAATCTGATGCTTATGTGTTAGAGAATCCAACACTTTGAGTTGAAAACCTGTCAAGGAGATTCTTTGAATCTACCTGATCACAAGTACAATATTTATACTGTAAAATAGGGAACCGGTGGTTATCACAACCTAAAATCGATGAAATAACAAAGACATATTTGTCCATATTTGTTGTTTATGTCTAACCTAAACATGCAGGACTAGTCGATGGTGTAACTACCACTACAAAAAATGGGCTTTTAGGACCAGCTTTTTTGGGACGGACGAAAAAGAGTACCAAATGCATGTATTTGGCATTGTTTGGATAACCGTTCCAAATAATTATGTATTTGGAACCACTTTTGTAAAGTCGTTCTAAATACATGCTTATTTGGAACGGTATCTAAAAAACCATGCCAAATAGCTTATGTATTTGGGACGATGTCTAAATTTTTTGCCAAATACGAATGTCTTTTAACAAAACGTGCCAAATAGTTATGTATTTCAAAGCCTTTTTCAAAAAAGCCATCAATTAAGTACTTAAATACTTGGATAATGTATTTCTTGCTTATGTTATATATTTGTAATGTAGAAGGATATTACCAATGTTTTAAGAACCGGGTCTTTAATTTTTTTTTTGAACGGCAAATAGAATTTTATTAAAAAAGGGCTAGAAAGAAACTAGCAGACGATATACACGCAAAAACGATCCAACAAACAAAGAACGAAAAGGAACAGAAAAACTCTAACGAAACGAACTCGCAAAACAACCAAAGGCTATTAGAATAAGAAAGATCCCACCATGGCGCCAACTGAATTAACTCCCATGAACGAAACCGAACACCCGAGGCATCATACCAAAAAGCGATCTAACCGGCATCCTTTGTTTGTCTCGATAAGGCATTATGAAGAAGAATAGCTTCTTTAACGTTGCCATAATAACTCCAAATCTGAAGATCGCTAGGAAAATAATCTTTCCACGAACGTAGTTGCGCGAGAGAGAACAACCCGTGTATATTTCCATTGGGGTCTCTATAGCTCCATCGTTTATCAGAATCTATCTCGTCACTAGTTAGAGGACCAATATAATCAATCCACGAAGAACCAGACTCAACAGCAATATTTAAATCATTACCCGGGGGTGTAGATGGAGGCGCAATGATGGAGTCTTTTTCAGGAGCAATAACTGGCGTAACATCCTCATTATCATCAGTGGTAACATTACCACAATCACCCTGAGAATGAACTCCAAGAATCTCACCAGCATCATCTTCCAAATTCTTTTCCATGCAATCCTTAATACACCCATCATTATACAAGACCGAATCATCACGAATCTCGCCTTCTTCAAAGGAGTCCACAAGATCACTTTCCACCCCACGAACATCCTCCTCTCGCAAAACCCGACTAGAAGGCGACACCGAATCATTGTTAACATTCTTAGGGGAATCTGAATCACAACTATCGACATCCAAATGCTCCTCATTTTCCAAACTTTCATCCAAACTAGGACCCTCTGCATCCTTCCTTTCCAGAGGATTAGACTCGGAATTGACCTCCATCGATTCAATATTGGGCGCCCAATATGCAAACTCAGTAGCGATAATACGATAAGTCCGATTACGATATGAAACTATAAAGGACTCTATCACACGATGTAAAGACTCTGTAAGGACACAAACCTTCCCATGAGACATTGGTCCATCACTTACCATATCCGTAAACACGCTGCTTCCCCACCGACCACCCAACTTCTTATAAACCTCTGGAGCCCATGATGCCAATGGCAGACCCACCAGGTCTATCCAAACACATCTTTCATCTGGAATAAAATCGTGAGAAACATCTTTGAACTCCAAAAATATCTCTTTTAACGCCTTTGAAGTCTTGACGCTTTCCACTTGATCCATAGAGTCGAATTCCAACCAAACCCAACGTCCCCCAACATATCTAAGACCAACATCATCGAATCCCTCAGAAGACATATGTTTTAGAAGCTCTGAAATGACACTTAAATCTTTAACTTTAGCAAGAATACTACGCTCCATACCATCCAAATCAATACAATCGTCTACCGAGATAGACATCACCGCTTCATTACCCGCTTCCTTATATACCTTGTTACAATCCGACACCCCCACAGATTCTGCTCCAGCATTACTTGTACCGTATTTGCCCGACATGTCCACTGATTTGTTGCCCAGGACCGCTTTAGCATACGAGTTAAAAGACTGAAAAACATTTTCGTTGATACTAACAGATTGAGAGTTCGAACCTACACTGGGTTTGCCGTCCCCAGAACGTTCCACAGGTCTATTATAAGTTCGACCATACTTCGCCACATCGGCAAATAAATGAAAACCACCCATCCATGCCGTTCTTAGATTGGAAACTAACTGATTGATATCATTAACGTTTATAAAACGTACAAAACCAAATCGATGACCCGATTTGGATCTCTTTGCAGCTATGTAAACATCGATCACCACACCCCATTTGTTACAAATATCCCAAAGATCTTGGACCGACGCATTCCATGGGATATTAGAAACAAAGATTGATGAAAACGACTTATGTTCCTCACGAAAATTAGGATGGGATTTGTTGGGAATACCTTTGTTACGTTGCTCTTGACGACGATTATTATCGAGATGATCGTTCCTTTTGCTTTCTGAATAATTATTAGATCGGTGACATGTGCCAATTGCCATCGTTATTTAATCCGGTTGAGTCACCGAGTTACCGATTCGACCACTGGGTTAATACGGTATTCAAAAAAAAAATTACAATGATAAAAAAAAGTATTATATATAATTATTAATCATGAATATTTCATACATTGAGCCTAAAAATATTTACTAACGAATATAACATATAAGAATAAAATTACATTGGAAATATATATAATTAAATTGTTTTATCTGTAAAAAACATGAAAAAACCAAAACCCATGCGAGTTTCGAGAACCGGGTCACTACAAACCCGGCAGGTCTAACCGGGTTTCGAAAATATAACACCCGGTTTAATTTGACTCGTTTTTTCGACAGAAACCGATTCAACCGATTAAACCGGCCGGGTCAAACCGGATTTCAAAACAATTAATATTACTCATATTTACATCCTCCAAAAATGTTTTTTACATTCCTGCCTATACCACTTAAATGAATTTTACCCTCCCTCCTAATTAAGTTTTTATCTTGAAATTTTAAAATCTTCCAAAACTGATTCCTATATTTTTGTTCCACTTTAATTCTCATTCTCCCATTCACCCTTTCACCCATTCTATTCTATGCCACGTTAAACCTTAAACCACAAAATCATCTACTGTAGGCCGCCTCTAAATCCCTATTATGACGTATGAGCATATATGAAAAAGATTGGTATGCAATATATTTATCTTTTGTTTTTTCTTTTAATTGTATTGTGCTAGCTCGTTTATTGATTTGAAAGTATAATGCTTTTTTAATTATTATTTTCAGAACCACAGAATGTATAGTACTTTTTTTTTCAAGCTTTTTGGTATATAAATATTAAACACAGATTTGTTTGTTAACAAAAAAATAGATTTGTTTGTTAACAAAAAAATAGATTTGTTAACTGATTAATATATTTTTGTTTCTTTTCTACTCGTAATATTTTGCAGATTTCTATTGTTTGTATAGGTCTTGAATTCATAGAGTCCACTCACTCATTGTTAGATCTTTTGACGAACTCACAGGTACTAGTCCTCTTATTTTTTAGGACTATATTATTGTATTATTTCAATTTCAGCGTATCAAATAACTATATGCACCAAGTTACTTTTCTTTGCAAATCAATGGTATCTAACATTTTTTCTATGTTGTTAAAACCATCAGTTTAATCTTTGCCTCATTTAACCTTTATACTCATTTATATATTCACACTAACTACACATGTTGTCACCTCATTAAATTTTATAAGACTTGGGTTTCGTTTTTAAGGCTCAATCATCTAATGATATGCTTATTAGCGGAATAGACGAGAGTTACAAGGGAAGCGTCGCTTACTAATATCATAAAGGAGGTATATGTTAAACGCATGCATAGATCATTTATATTTTCTTTTTAAATCAGTTTTTTACAACTTATATCAAGCTTAATGAACACCTTTTATTCTTGTACGTTACTCTCATTGTTTTTCTATTGAATTTGATCGTGTTCATGCAGTTAGATGATGCTTTAATTGTGTATTATAAGGACGATTTTTCTATTTAAAGAGTTGTAGACATTGTTTGAGCGATAGAAAATTCTTTTAAAATCTTTTTGATGAGAAACTGATATGTTTAATTATTTTTCAAAAACAACACCAATAAAAACAAGATTTCTCTCGTTTTACATAAATAAATGCACTGACACGTACACCTATTTGATATAGGAAGCACGGGTTGTGTTGCAAAGTAAACACAAGCCTTTGTATGAATATAAAGTAATTCATACCCGAGAAAAATAAATTTCCCGTTGTGAGGTCAAGTTTTCTTTTTGGCGAAATACTTGCCTTTAAGTTGAAGACCAGGTTGCTATCTGAAATAATAGCAAGCCATATGACATGTTTTGAAAACAATTTGAACTTTTGTTTTTTTTTTTTTTTTACTCGAAACTTCATTTACAAACCTACGTATATTATTGAATGAATTCCTATGGACCGTAAATGTTAATCGATTTTAGAAGAATGTCTTGTACACACATATTTTGTATTTTCTGATTTTTTTTAATTTTGTATTTTTTTTTTTGGTTTTATATTTTTTATTTTTTTGAAATTTTTATATTAAATGAGAATCTTTTTGGGTTTTTTTTCTGATTTTCTTATATACATATGATTCACAGACGGATATATGTGAAGGAGTTTATCCACCATTACTCTTCCTCTTCGGTTCTGCCAGCTTTTCACAGTCTCGGGAGGGACATACTTCTCATACCATAGCTTGTTGTGAGAAATATTCAAGTCGTTCTCGTGCTATATGCTTAGTGAAAATGTCTGCCAATTGATACTCTGTTCTGACAAAATACAACTCAACCACCCCATTCTCCACTTTCTCCTTGTTAAAGTGATGTCTGATGTTAATATGCTTAGATCGGGAGTGTTGGACGTTGTTGCAACATAAAGCAATGAACTTTATTATCGCAAAGTACAGAGGTATCTTGTTGAAACTTAGCACTATAGTCAGTTAATTGTGATCTCATCCAAAGTATTTGAGCACAACATCCTGACAAGGCGATGTATTCAGCTTCTGTACTGGATATGGCTATGCTCTTCTGTTTCTCTGACGACCAGCTCACCAATCTATCACTTATTAGGGCCTTTTTTTGGCATTTATTTACCTTTTTTTATTTTCCAGACGTACTTTTTTTGGTTATCTTGGCATACCGCTATGGTCAACATCTTTATAAAGTTGTCGTAGTTAGAGCAATGACAAGAATCCATTCTAATACTTAGAACCTATATTTATGGTTCACTCATCAGGTTCGAATGATTCGCTTAAAACGATGTAGGGCTTTTCGGTAGCCTTAATACCGGGCACACATACACACAACAAATAAATGTCTGCGTCTATGGATATAGATACATAATGGTGCCAATCATTCTTACGATAACGTATAGGATCAACGGTTTTCCATGGAGGGTCTTCATCCAGCTTGGATTTCTCCACCATTAGAGTATCCACTGGGTCATAGGTTTCCATACCATACTTTTTAAGTGATTCAAGAGCATATTTGGATTGGTTTAAAAAGATGCCTTTGGGACTCTGAGAAATCTGAAGTCCTAAGAAAAATGATAGTTTGCCCATCATCGACATCTTGAATTTTGAAAACATGATTTTAGAAAATGATTCACAAAGATCAGGTTTAGTGGAGGCAAAAATAATATCGTTGCATAAAATTTGTACCAGTAATATGTCTTTGCCTTCTCTCCTGATGAATAATGTAGGATCAACGGTGCCTTTTGAGAACTTCTGGGAGAGTAGAAACGATGAGAGCAAATCATACCAAGTCCGTGGAGCTTGTTTCAAACCGTAAAGGGCTTTTTTAAGCTTGTACACATGGTTGGGATTCTCTGGATCTACAAACCCGTCCGGTTGACTAACATAGACCTCCTCATGCAGTATTGCCATCAAGAACGCGGTCTTCAATCCATTTGATAGACGATCATGTTCATATGAGCAGCGAATGCAATAAAGATACGGATGGCCTCAAGTCGAGCAACAAGAGCGAACGATTCCTCAAAGTCTATGCCTTCTTCCTGACGATATCCCCTCGCTACCAAAACGAGGCCTTACTTATTTTTCAACACACCTCCCAGTTCGTCTAATTTCACCTTGTATATCCATTTCAAGGTAATAATCATAACACGATCTGGACGGGGTACCAGCTCCTAAACTTCAAGACGTTCAAACTCATTGAGTTCTTCTTGCATGGCTTCAATCTAACAGGATTTTATCAATGCTTCTTTATAACTCTTGGGTTCAACGGAAAAAAAAGAAAGCATCAAAATATCAGAATAGGGCTTCATCTTGTAGTTGATGTCAAGTGGAGACCGGTCTAGAAGGATCGCCAATTACAATTAATCAAGCAGTTGATATTTGGTATTTGTTGATGTAGTTCGGGTGGTTGGTTGACGGCTTCTCTTCATTCCACGATCCTGTCGAGTAACACCTTGTTTGGATTAAACGACTTGAGATGTGGATTCTTTAGAACTGTTCTAAATTGGGAAAATCAACATTATAGGGTATTATCCCATATGTGCAACTGCAATATCATGGTCAGCTTCTTCAACACCAAGGAATGACTGGAGATGGTGTTTCTTGATTTGTTTGAGAGGTACTTGTAGATGGTGCATCTTGATCAATTATAGTGGAGGAAGGTGTACCGGTCGAAATAGTAGGTTCTAGAGTAATGACCGCGGGACTTAAGGATACAAAACATGTGGAGGATTAAGGTACTCATTCAAAATTGGTTGATACAATATTTCTAGTCGTTCTTTGTTGGTGGGACATACGGAGTTGGAGAAGGAATGTTTTGCATGAGTCCTGAACTGATTGTTCTAAGAGTCATACGTTTAGGCCCGAGTCTTGAACTAAGAGGCCATTGCTGTCAACTCATCAAAGTCAACATGAATAATTTCAATGATTAAACGGGTCCTTTAGTTGTAGATTCGAAATGCTTTCTTTGTAGGAGCGTAACCAACAAAGATTCTATATCAACTTTAGGTTTTAACTTACCAAGATCTTCACCGTCATTAGTGGGATAGCAAAGAGCAAAAAAGACATGAAGATAAGATAAGTTAGATTTTCTATCATGGAGAAGTTCATACGGTGTTTTGTTATGACATTTTCAGATTAATGATCGGTTTTGAGTATAGCAAGCTGTCGCGACTGCTTCTGCCCAGAGAAATAATGGAGCCTTTGAAAAGATCAACATGGTGCAAGCAGCTTCCACGAAAGTACGGTTCCGTTTTTTGACAATGCCAATTTGTTGTGGAGTGCGAGCAACGAATGTTTGATGTGAGATTCTGACATCTTTATAATAAGCTCTCAGTGTCTGATGACTATATTCTGTGCCATTATCAGTCTGATGTTACGTTACGGTTTACATTCAGTCGACGTGAATCATTTTGTGGAATTGGATCACGAACTCTGGAACTTTCATCTCTCTTGAGCGTAGAAATTTCACCCATGTAAACCGAGAATAATCATCAACGATAACCAGTACATATTTTCTCCCATTTATACTTTGAATCCTCATTGGCTTATAAAGATCCATATGCAGCAAATAGAGTTTTTCTTGAATGGAGTCTTCAGCTTTGGGTTTGTGGGAGTGTTTCTTGCTTTTACCAAGAGCACAGGCAGAGCACAAGTGATCCTTCTGATACTTTACTTTCGGAAGGCCTCGGACGAGACCTTGTTTGGCAAGAAAAGTGATATAATCAAAGTTTAAATGAGATAATCTTCGATGCCACAACCACGAGTTGGTCTTTAGGGCCTTAGACAAGAAACATATAGGAGAGGATAACAACAAATTTTCCATAGATAAAGTGTATAAGTTTGAACCCCTTGATCCCTTGAGTAGATCAACACCTTTTAAGTCACGAATGAAGCAGGTGTGTTTGCGAAAAGCTACTTCGAGATCGGAATCACAAAATTGTCCCACAGAGAATAAGTTGTGTCCTAACCCTTCCATATAGTAAACGCGAGATATTGTAACATTTTCCATTTGATAGTCTCTATAACCCATTATCTTAGCAATACGATCATTCTCAAATCTGACGGTACCCAAAAATTTACTAACGAAGTTGATGAGTTGAGAGCGATTTTCGGTCATATGCTTGGAGCATCCGGAGTCCAAATACCACTGAACAATTTGGACAACCTGCAACCGTTAAGAGAAGAAGATGGAACATCGGAAACAGTGGATCCCCCAGATTGAGTGGGGTCCGAGGAGTTAGAGATTCTAGATTTTGTGATCTTAGATTTACTATTCGATCCTACTAATTTTGGTGCTTTGGGTCTCCTACTGTAAACTATGATTCCTTGAGTTGGTGTAAGAACTGATTTGTTAGTGGTTTCCTTAGTAGGCACTACTTTAGTGGAGGTGAACCTAGTTAAAGGGCACTTATTTTCGACTATAGTGAAGGTCATACCTGTAGGTTTTCAACTATATCCAATTTCATTGAACACCTTGTAACATCTCGTATTTTATGATCAATATTAAATCTCGACTCCGTTCCTATTTTAACTTCAAAAAAAAATAATTAAAATTCGTGTTTTACCTCTAGCCGATTTGACAAAAATCCGCGCTTATGCTATTCGCGAACCGTGCTTAGGATTTTTATCTGTTTACGCGTCCTAGGAGTTTAAAATTTTATTCTTTTATTGCCCGAGAGGTCGATTATTTTATTTTTGTGCTCCCCGATTAATTTCGTGTCTTAGCCGAATCCATGTTAAATTATATACATTCTACTTTTACTATGCTTTTTGTTTAAGAAATTTACTTGCACTAAATAATACTACGAAATTGACAAAAAAAAATATTTCCAAACACTCCATCTACCCTTTCCCTAACCGAATAAAACAACAAAACAAACACCCTTTTTACTCCTACTAAACCACAAACCAAACACTCCTTAATAAATAACAAAAAAAAGAAAAAAAAAAAGATATATAAATATACGACCCAAAAAGGGGGTCGACCCAAAAACACAGTACGAGTAATTTTTTTTAGCCTCCCCCATCCTCCTACCTCATAACACCACGACACCATCACATCACCATGATCCACCATAATCCACATTATTCTACTTAAACAAATCTTCAATACTATGTTCCTCATATCATGCCACCTACAGCAAAATCAAAACATGCAATGAGTTTAATTGAAGATCAAAAACTTGTTGATTTCATGGGTTTTTATAAAAGATCAAGCTAAAAAAGTAAATACAAGTGATTTTATAAAGGTTTGATTGATCAAAAAGTTTTGGGTTTGATGATTTGGGTGTGTTTGGTATTCGGCTAAGATCAAGAACAAAAGGAGGTTCGTGTTTTGATTTTTCTTCGCTTCTACTCATTATTGTAAGCCTTCTAAAACTCTTTTTGATAATACTTTCTTATGTTTATGTATATATTTTATTTTCATACTTTAGAATCCATGTGGTTGTGTGCTAGATTATTTTTTGGGATGGATTTTTTATTGATTGAAAGTATTTAGATGACGGAGATAGGTTAGTTTAGGTGCGTTGTGAAGTTGTGATGAAGTGAAAATAGCATTTGGTAGGGTTTCGGAATGGACTATTTAGTGCAAAAAATTACGCAGCGAGTTTCGGATATTGTAAAAATGTACAAACTGAATTTTAGCATCAAAATATGATAGAGCGTGTTATTATGAACGTTTCGGTAGGTCGCACGTCCCGTAACTCTTAAAAACAAAGATTTGACGGCCATTTGAAGTTGGGAAAACTTATAAAAGTTCCAATCAGCTCTTAGTTAAAAATTAGTTTGCTGCAGAATCGTAAAAGGGCATTTTTGTCATTTTTTGTTGAGTTTTGGGTCTCGGGTAAAACGAAAAAGTTGTTTAAAACACTATTTTATTATCCGCGGGATATCTAAGTCTAATACGCAATATTTAAAACGGTGTCAAAAAGCTTGGATTAATTGAATTCAAAAATTTTATAAAAGTGCAAGTTTTGCAGAAAAATTGAAGGGGTATTTTGGTCATTTTCTGTTGGTTTCGGGTTCTCGGCATAACTAAGAAAAGTTGTTCGAAAAACGTCGTTTTACATTCAATTTGCCTAATGTGGCAATGAAGTTGGAATGCATAGCAGAACAAGCAAGTTAACAAGAGCCGTGTTGGCGTCTGTACACAAGTGATCAGGGTCACATTGTTGTTGTAAATATTAGTAGTAACAACATTTTGTGATTTGTGTGACTAATATGGATGATCACCTTGATAATTTAGAATCCCACATCGGTTAAAAAAATGAAGTCTATATTGGTTTATATAGAACAATGTACACTGAACACAAATTTGTGGATGAGCGTAAATATTCAATCACAAACAATGTTCGTGGAGTGTGTTGAACCTATCCATATTTTGGTAGTTAACAAAATGCATGAACTTTTTTCTTTTGCAAAGATAGAGAGTGTGACTTTTATTCTTAATTTTTGATAGTTGACGTATTTCGGTTTTCAATCCACTATTTTAAACATTTTTAGTTTTCAATTTAGTTCGGTCTTACGCACAATCAAACATTATGCTCGGTTGCATCCACGCAAAAACGATACCGAACAAACAGGAAGGAACGAAAAAGGAACAAAAAAAACTCGAGGAACGAAACGAACGACTATAATCGCAAAACAACCAAAGGCTATTAGAATAAGAAAGATCCCACCATGGCGCCAACTGAATTAACTCCCATGAACGAAACCGAACACCCGAGGCATCATACCAAAAAGCGATCTAACCAGCATCCTTTGTTTGTCTCGATAAGGCATTATGAAGAAGAATAGCTTCTTTAACTGTGCCGATAATAACTCCAAATCTGAAGATCGCTAGAATATAAATCTTACCACAACGTAGTTGCGCGAGAGAGAACAACCCGTGTATATTTCCATTGGGGTCTCTATAACTCCATCGTTTATCAGAATCTATCTCGTCACTAGTTAGAGGACCAATATAATCAATCCACGAAGAATCAGACTCAACAGCAATATTTAAATCATTACCCGGGGGTGTAGACGGAGGCGCAATGATGGAGTCTTATTCAGGAGCAATAACTGGCGTAACATCCTCATTGTCATCAGTGGTAACATTACCACAATCACCCTGAGAATGAACTCCAAGAATCTCACCATCATCATCTTCCAAATTTTTTTCCATGAGAATTCCATGAGTTCGCTGGTTGCTGCCATTTTGCGTACGTATTTTGAGCCTTATTGTTTGTTTCGACCACCACCATATTCATTGCATTGTTATCTTTCACCGATGATCGACAGCACGGGTATGCATTAATCTTTGGATCGTTACGCATGAGGCTTGCAGATCAAGCACGTAAGCACCTTTTAAGGACATGAAACCTCTTTCCGTGAAAGACTTAATATTTACGGCTTGTGTTTTATAAAAAAGACGAGAAGCTGAATGGAAGTTTCGGTGAAGTTTTATTGAAACTGTTAGTATATGGGTTGTTGCTACAAGTCTTATTATCTGAATATGTCACGAGATGGGTGTTGTGGTTTTATCTAGACTCCACGGGTTTCGTCCTCATTCAGTGTAAGCTCTTAATCATTTCGTAGTCGATACAATATTTGAGGTAGGTATCGAGTATCACTTGTATCATGTTTATTTGACACAAGTAGGTGTCCACAAATACTCTTAAACAACATGATCCAACTTTACTTATATTTCCAACATAAAATACATGGGAGATGCCTTTGTGTAGATGAAAGTCATCTATCTAAATACGACAAAAGTGTATACCTGTCATCTGCGTTTATTATAGTGTTTGTATGTTTAGTATAAATTAGGCATAGTATTTGTATATTTGGCATGAATTGTGAATGACAATGAATCTAATACAGAAGGTCATGAGAGTTTAAAAAGCTTTTATCCCATATTGGTGCAAGATGCAACTTAAAGTGCTCATGTATAGACAAGCAAATACAATTAGAATCGTAATTTTCTCCCAATGTTTTTTAAGTTCCTGTGATGATTTGTGTTTTCGGTTGTTCCCTCTTTAAAAACCGAAATGACAATTCACAAAGAAACCACCCAAAATCTGTAAGATCACGGTTAACTGTCAATTAGAAACTTGAAGATTTAACTACTGCACAGGCTGCTAATGTGGCAATGAAGTTGGAATGCATAGCAGAACAAGCAAGTTAACAAGAGCCGTGTTGGCGTCTGTACACAAGTGATCAGGATCACATTGTTCTTGTAAATATTAGTAGTAACAACATTTTGTTGGAAAGCGAACACAAATGTGTATGATCACCTTAATATACTTAGAATTCCCACAATCGTTAAAACAAATGAAGTCATATTGGTTTATCATAGAACAATGTATACAACTGACACAAATTTGTGGATGTGCGTAAATATTCAATCACAAACAATGTTCGGCTCTTGACGACGATTATTATCGAGATGATCGTTCCTTTTGCTTTCTGAATAATTATTAGATCGGTGACCCATGGCGGCAAAAATTTTTAAAAGTTGACCGAACCGAATGTATTTCGGTTTTCAATCCACTATTTTAAACATTTTTAGTTTTCAATTTAGTTCGGTCTTACGCACAATCAAACATTATGCTCGGTTGCATCGAATGGGACCAACCCATACTTGGACTAAACGTTCCTGTTCAGTCCGGCCAAATTAATTTTTAGTTCAATCTAGTCCTATTTTTGAACCATGCTCAACCCTACAAACAGTTATACTCATATTAGAAATATATTATAATACATTTTTATCTTTCCCCGAGTTAACACCACATTTTCATCAAATAAAAATCTAATGAAAACTCATGCGAAAGGTAACAAAGTAGGGGTGAGCATACCGGACCGTCGACCGGACCGGACCGGACCAAATGTATTTCGGTCCGGTCCGCGGTCCGGTATTTTGGACCAATTCGGTCCTCGGTCCGGTCCGGTCCGGTCTGACCAAAAACCCGATGATAATGCCGTGTAGCACCGGACCGGACCAAAGACCGACCCGGATCGGACCAAAGACCAACCCGGACCGGACCGACCTGGATATTTTTGTATGTTTTTTTAACGTCTTTCTAAGTTTTTTTTATGTATTTGCATGTTTCGTACATTTTAAAAAGGATGAAAATATTTAAAAACGTATAAAAGTATCAAAACGTATGAAAACGTATAAAAACGTACGAAATTCAAAAAACGTATATGAACGTAAAACACGTATGAAAACTGATAAAAGCGTATGAAAAGAACCCAAAATCTTGGAAAACAAACCTATGAAATGTATAAAAACAGTCGAAAACGTTCAAAAACAGGTAAAAACCTATAAAATCGGATGAAACGTATGAAACGTTCAAAAACTTATAAAAAAGATAAAAATAATAATAATAATAAAAATTAGAAAACGAAAAAAAAATTAAAATTAAAAAATAATTAATGCATGGATTAAATACATTATATCCTACCAACCATATGGACCAAACCCAACAATTAACGGTCAACGTAACGGAGTTAGTGGTCAAAGGACCAAACCCGTTATGGGTCAAAACCAAAGATAGATGATCCGTTAAATTTTAGTGGTTGAGACGATTTTCGTTAAACCCGACAAACTACATGGACGATTTCTGCAATTAACTCTTTTTTAAATTCTTAGGTGTTTTTTATGCATCTGTTACATGTACATATATGAATTCCGTGAGTTCGCTGGTTGCTGCCATTTTGCGTACGTATTTTGAGCCTTATTGTTTGTTTCGACCACCACCATATTCATTGCATTGTTATCTTTCACCGATGATCGACAGCACGGGTATGCATTAATCTTTGGATCGTTACGTATGAGGCTTGCAGAGAATCAAGCACGTAAGCACCTTTTAAGGACATGAAACCTCTTTCCGTGAAAGACACTTAATATTTACGGCTTGTGTTTTATAAAAAAGACGAGAAGCTGAATGGAAGTTTCGGTGAAGTTTTATTGAAACTGTTAGTATATGTCCGGTTGTTGCTACAAGTCTTTTTATCTGAATATGTCACGAGATGGGTGTTGTGGTTTTATCTAGACTCCACGGGTTTCGTCCTCATTCAGTGTAAGCTCTTAATCATTTCGAAGTCGATACAATATTTGAGGTAGGTATCGAGTATCACTTGTATCATGTTTATTTGACACAAGTAGGTGTCCACAAATACTAACTATGTCGAAAAATTAACGTCCACGCTGCAAACGCGCGGGTAAACATGCATGTTATATCCTACCAACCATATGGAACCAAACCCAACAATTTAAACGCACAACGTAACGGAAGTAGTGGTCTAGAGGAAAAAAAAAAAAAAAAAAAAACCAAACCGCCGTTATGGGTCTAAACCAAAGAATAGAATCTGTTAAATTTGAGTGGTTGAGAACGATATTCGTTAAACCCACAAACTACATGACGATTTCTGCAATTAAACTCTTTTTTAAAATCTTAGGATGTTTTTTACGCATCTGTTACATGTACATAATATGAATTCCGTGAGTCGCTGTTGCTGCCATTTTGCGTACGTATTTTGAGCCTTATTGTTTGTTTCGACCACCACCATATTCATTGCATTGTTATCTTTCACCGATGATCGACAGCACGGGTATGCATTAATCTTTGGATCGTTACGTATGAGGCTTGCAGAGAATCAAGCACGTAAGCACCTTTTAAGGACATGAAACCTCTTTCCGTGAAAGACACTTAATATTTACGGCTTGTGTTTTATAAAAAAGACGAGAAGCTGTTTCTGTACTTAAGTTGGACCAAACGTCTTTTGGTATATATCTATGCTTGTTTCTAGGTTTCTTATTTTGAGCTTAGCATATCATTTTTTTGTTTTATTTTCGCTTTTGTGTTGGTCACACAGATGTTGCGGTGATGAATTCTGCCACAGTTAGAGATTTGAAACTTGCTGTCAAGAAAAAGGTCAACGAAATGGAGCAGTCAAAGATGGGTCATCGTCACATTTCTTGGTTTTTGTTATTCCCTTAGCTTTATCCTCAATCTCCTTTTTTTAACTGTGATATTCTGTATATACTAATTATGATTTTCTGGTTTATTTATATTTTATTCTTATAAGTTGCTCACTTTCTTCAGGAAACATGTGTGGCGAAATTTCTGCCTCTCATACCATAATGAAAAGCTTCTTAATGATGATGCAACACTTCAAGATCACGGCGTTCGTAATCACTCTCAGGTACTTCCATCCACCATTGATGTGTACATATATATATATATATATTTGAAATGTTTTCTATATCAAAGTTGTATCTTGTTGCATGCTTTGAGTCTCAAAATCGTGGTATTTGACACCAAAAAAGACAGAAATACTCTGTTTTCGGGTGTTTCTTTGATAATTAGGATTTTTATTGCATAGGTGCATTTTATTCCATATGTCATGTCAAGAGCTTCAAAGAAGCATTCACGAAGGAAAAAACATCGATTTTTTCATGGACTCAACAGACGGGAATGAAGTGCTTATTCTTACCAAATGAGGTAGAAAACTGGACAACTTCAATTGTAACGGGTTATTGGGTGATTCAGTTGTGAATGATTGGATAGTTTGGTTTTGAAACATCCGTTGTAGCTGTCATCCTATTTCTGTAATGTCGTTTTATCCTTTTTTTGGTAGGTCATCAGTTTTCTTGTTTCTTTGTTAGATGCTCTTATTTTGTCAACACAAATCCCGTTTAATTCACTATGTCTCCCAAGATTCCGATGAAGTTTTTAAATACAGATGCTGTTTTTTCTTACTATGTTCTTATAACATCATTTCTCAAACATTTTTAAATGTTTACCAAAATGTCATATCATATTAACCTACGTGTATTGTTCAGAAAAGGTTAACAAATCAAACGGCCCGAACGAACTTAAAATGATTCTGACTAATCCAAGAATCTTGAATTATCACCTAAAAACCCTCAGATATTCATATAGATTCTTCTCTAGAATGTTACGCATGGTCTGGATCATTTTTTTTTTGCATTCCATAACAATTCACAAACATAACATAGTGTTATAAGTCCTACTTCCAATTAGATGCAACAGATTTTGCATAACATTTTTGGGTATATTTCTTAATTAACTGGACATAAACCTGTATACTTATAAATTAGTTGCACAGTTCTTTTAAGAAGAAACTTCATAAAAGAAAAAGGAATTATAATTTGAAACCACAATGTACCTAATACCAGCTATAAAAATCTCAATTGTTCATATTTCATGTGATCAAGGTGGCATGGCACTAGCAATCTAATTCAGTGTATAGATACTCCAATTAGTTTGCTTTCTCCTATTTCATGGTGTTTCATTGTAAGTGCATTGTATCAGCAAACCGTTTACAAACCATGATAACATAATAACTTTAGTACATAGAGATTTTTGTACTACAATAACTCCACTTTAACCGTTCAAAAAGAAAAAAAAACAATACTCCACTTTAGTATATAGTGGGTATCTACATGTTGAAAGCAAACAAAAAAATGAAAAGAAACAGCCTAACAAAGACCGGCCGAACAAAAAAGGAACCCACAAACAACATCTACTATGATGCTTACGAATGAAGGATTTTGAACGCAATTCAAGAGAACCGAAAGCATGTCCAAAAGACATCGTTATTATATGAGAAGAAGCATCTTAGAGATACTTCACCGTATCATGTTTTTCGAAAATAGTAGTTATATAGAGTGGCATCATTCCGTGACTACCAGAAGTATATGTTCTTATTCACCATAATCTTAACCATTTTAGTAAATTATGAGAAAATCTTCTCCCCAGAATGAATTGATGAGTAGCATAATGATATTGCATCTGATATTGCAAATACGAGAATGGTACCCTCACACAAGAGTATACAAACCCCAATCTTTTGGTTGTATCCACCTGGAAGTAAAAGGTACTAACAATCCAATCGTGGCAATAAGTGTAGCAAACCATCATACAATCTTTCATCCATATGTCTCCCGGTATAAGGACTATAATGGTGATTACGACTCACAGAACCACCATATAGCCTTTTTCATCCACTTCTCACCTTGGGAAGTTTGATTTTTTTTCTCCGCGGATTTAGTAATCCTACAAAATAGAAAAAACAATCCAAATGTTAAGCATGAAGCAACATTTATAAAAACTAACAAAGTCATCTATCTATTACATATTTTACATATATAAGTATATGACAACTCTATCCCGTTCTAGCTATTAGACTGAAATTAGACACCAACATAATACCATTTTGACCATTTACATTGGTAACACATAATGTCACAACTCTGACATTTGTAATAGTTTTTGGAAAAATTTGATAATTCTACCTTTGGATTTAAAGAAAATGTGATTCAAGCATTCTCCAAAACGGGATAATGATTTTTGTTCACACACTTGTGTAAATCCTTGATCCGCCACAGCTTGAGCCGGGAGCGGATCCAGATTTTTGCCAAGTCGGGTCAATACTAAAATTAGCAACATGTGTATAAAATTTGAGTAGTTTAAAGCTAAAAATTAGCTAGAGTATACTAAAAATACACAAACATTCTAAATAAATAAAAAATTAGTGGGTTCTAAGCATGGTTGTTAAGATTTCGATCGTGATTCTATGATCTTACGATACTACAAAGCAAAAACGATCATGATTTTTCAAAGACGAAAACGATCTAAGTAGGATCCCGATCTTAAAAACCTTGGTTCTAAACTAAACCCGCTCAGCTACATTTAGCTCGCTTTTGGCTTGAGCGAGCAAACTAGCTTCAGGATGCCGAAGATAATGATTTCTTATATGCTTATCAAACATTGTTAATTCAAGTAAAATACTCTATATCGCTTAAATTCTGTGCACACTATGGTATGACAAAGTTCACAAAGAAAATGACATTCATAGACTAAAATCCATCCATAATATTGAGATCAACTCAAACAAAGAAGGCCGAAAACAAAATAAAAACTCACCGAGGAGATAAGTTTTAACGCATTTCAAGAGAACCCAAATTTGAGCTGCCATAATCAGATCAAATTTATTTGGGTCACCGGTGGAACACGAGTCCATAACGGTCATGTCCATCTAATTGACGGCGGAGATGTGATGATTATAGATATCGGCGCATATGAAATAGAGGTAGTGCATATATATGGGATTAGGTCGAAGACTGAGTCCAGTTATATAGAATTTTTAAGGTTACATTTTACGTCATTGTCAACGTAGGCTAGGTAGTATCTTCAAATAGTGGGAAAAATAAAAAGGTGTCGGTGCCACCTTGTTTCTGGATCGGAGAATTGTATCATCGTACGACCTTTAATTAGAGAAATATTTTTAGTGATATCACTTGTTTTAATTTGTAGGATATTATTTAACATGAGAAATAAATTTAATAAATTTGATCATTTATGTTTGTTTACAAAATTAAGCGGTTTAGGTTATTGTGTTTTAATTTGCTTTTTAATTTAGAGAAAAAGATATTTGTGAGTCTCCTAATTTAAAAAAAATAAATATTTTGGGTTCACATTCAATTATTAAGAAGGAATAAAGGATAAAAGTAAACACATTCTTAGACCCGTATTAGTCCAACCCTATGGTCTGGTCGGTCTAGCGTCGACCAACGCGTCCCTCCCCTCCTCCCCCATCCCCCTTATTTTTCAAATGTTTCGGCCGGCTTGTGGACCGAATGAATGGAAGAGAAAAAAAAAGTATTAGGGGGGGGGGGGGTTTCTTTTATTCGCCCCCCGCCGCAACGCGCGGGTTAAATTCCAACTCGTTTCTTCTAAATTATGGTAATACACATTTTAGAAGTAATGTGACGTCGTTTTGGCCCCCTAGCTACAGTAATATGAACAGTACGTTTGCTACAGTGGCCGGCCCTTTGGGCTCCCAATTTGGGCCGGCCCATTTAACTTTTTTTTTTTAAAAAATTAGGTAATATAAAAAATTCCTCGAGCCAAAATAGGAAAAAAAAATTACAAAAGTACTGATTTATTCAGATAAAAAAAATACCCGCGACATGAGGCCCAACACATAAGCCCATATAAAAAAAATAAACTATTAAACATGAGACCGAAAAAATAAACCCATTATATACATACACATTACAAAAGTAATACGACGTCGTTTTTTACGTCGTTCTACAGTATTTTAGAAGTAATATGACGTCGTTTTGGCCCCCAAGCTACAGTAATATGAACAGTACGTTTGCTACAGTGGCCGGCCCTTTGGGCTCCCAATTTGGGCCGGCCCATTTAACTTTTTTTTTTTTTAATTAGGTAATATAAAAAATTCCTCGAGCCAAAATAGGAAAAAAAAATTACAAAAATACTGATTTATTCAGATAAAAATAATACCCGCGACATGAGGCCCAACACATAAGCCCATATAAAAAAAATAAACTATTAAACATGAGCCAGAAAAAATAAACCCGCACAAAATAAAAAAAATAGAAAAAAAAAATAAACCCGCAACTATGTGCGAAAAATTAACGTCCCGCAGCAACGCGCGGGTAAACATGCTTGTTATATCCTACCAACCATATGGACCAAACCCAACAATTAACGGTCAACGTAACGGAGTTAGTGGTCAAAGGACCAAACCCGTTATGGGTCAAAACCAAAGATAGATGATCTGTTAAATTTGAGTGGTTGAGACGATTTTCGTTAAACCCGACAAACTACATGGACGATTTCTGCAATTAACTCTTTTTTAAATTCTTAGGTGTTTTTTATGCATCTGTTACATGTACATATATGAATTCCGTGAGTTCGCTGGTTGCTGCCATTTTGCGTACGTATTTTGAGCCTTATTGTTTGTTTCGACCACCACCATATTCATTGCATTGTTATCTTTCACCGATGATCGACAGCACGGGTATGCATTAATCTTTGGATCGTTACGTATGAGGCTTGCAGAGAATCAAGCACGTAAGCACCTTTTAAGGACATGAAACCTCTTTCCGTGAAAGACACTTAATATTTACGGCTTGTGTTTTATAAAAAAGACGAGAAGCTGAATGGAAGTTTCGGTGAAGTTTTATTGAAACTGTTAGTATATGTCCGGTTGTTGCTACAAGTCTTTTTATCTGAATATGTCACGAGATGGGTGTTGTGGTTTTATCTAGACTCCACGGGTTTCGTCCTCATTCAGTGTAAGCTCTTAATCATTTCGAAGTCGATACAATATTTGAGGTAGGTATCGAGTATCACTTGTATCATGTTTATTTGACACAAGTAGGTGTCCACAAATACTCTTAAACAACATGATCCAACTTTACTTATATTTCCAACATAAAATACATGGGAGATGCCTTTGTGTAGATGAAAGTCATCTATCTAAATACGACAAAAGTGTATACCTGTCATCTGCGTTTATTATAGCGTTTGTATGTTTAGTACTACCTCCGTCCCAAAATTATTGTCCAGTTTTGACTTTCTGAGTCTTTCTTTGTCAACTTTGACCTTAAATAATTTTGTTTATGTTACATAATACTTGATAAAAATTATACCAATGAAAAATATATTTAAAACTCAATCCATTCATATATTATGCATCAAATATTAAATAGCACAAACAAAAATATTTAAGGTCAAAGTTGAGAGAGAAAGACTTAGAAAGTCAAAAGTGGACAATAATTTTGGGACGGAGGTAGTATAAATTAGGCATAGTATTTGTATATTTGGCATGAATTGTGAATGACAATGAATCTAATACAGAAGGTCATGAGAGTTTAAAAAGCTTCTATCCCATATTGGTGCAAGATGCAACTTAAAGTGTCTATGTATAGACAAGCAAACACATTTGAATCGTATATCTCCAATTGTTTTTAAGTTCCTGTGTGAGTTTCTGTTTCGGTTTCATGTTCCTCTTTATAAACCGAAAAAACAATTCACAAGGATCTAAAATACATTTGGATATTACTTTTTACTACATTGCTATGGTATTTTATAGATCTTACGTTTTAATATCATTTTAATCAGGTCATATTGTATTAAATTTAATATATAGTATAATGTTTACGACAACAAATGTTTAGATTTAGAATCGTATTTCTCCAAATGTTTTTAAGTTCCTGTGTGAGTTTGTGTTTCGGTTGTTCCTCTTTATAAACCGAAATGACAATTCACAAGAAACTCTCTCAAAATCTGTAAGATAAAGGTTAACTGCCAATTAGAAACTTGAGAATTTAACTACGGCAGGGCTACTAATGTGGCAATGAAGTTGGAATGCATAGCAGAACAAGCAAGTTAACAAGAGCCGTGTTGGCGTCTGTACACAAGTGATCAGGGTCACATTGTTCTTGTAAATATTAGTAGTAACAACATTTTGTGAAATGTGCGACTAATGTGGATGATCACCTTAATAACTTAGAATCCCACATCGGTTAAAAAAATGAAGTCTATATTGGTTTATATAGAACAATGTACACTGAACACAAATTTGTGGATGAGCGTAAATATTCAATCACAAACAATGTTCGTGGAGTTTGTTGAGCCTATCCATATTTTGGTAGTTAACAAAATGCATGAACATTTTTCTTTTGCAAAGATAGAGAGTGTGACTTTTATTCTTAATTTTTGATCGTTGACGTATTTCGGTTTTCAATCCACTATTTTAAACATTTTTAGTTTTCAATTTAGTTCGGTCTTACGCACAATCAAACATTATGCTCGGTTGCATCGAATGGGACCACCCCAAACTTGGACTAAACGTTCCTGTCCAATCCGGCCAAATTAATTTTTAGTTCAATCTAGTCCTATTTTTGAACCATGCTCAACCCTACTAACATTTATACTCATATGAGAAATATATTTTAATACATTTTTATCTTTCCCCGAGTAAACACCACATTTTCATCAAATAAAAATCCGATGAAAACTCATGCGAAAGGTAACAAAGTAGGGGTGAGCATACCGGACCGGACCGGAAGACCGAACCGAACCGGACCGACCGGACCGGACCGAAGGTATTTCGGTCCGGTCCGCTGTCCGGTATTTTGGACCAATTCGGTCCTCGGTCCGGTCGGTCCGGTTCGGTCCGATCCGACCAAAAACCCAATGATAATGCCGTGTAGGATCGGACCGGACCAAAGACCGACCCGGACCAAAGACCGACCCGGACCGGACCTATTGTTGCAACCAATGCATCTTGGCGAGGTAACTTGACCCGGGTTAACGGTCGCAGCTAAGTATCGTGTTTAGTTTGGCTTCTATTTTAGCAGTATTATAGGTATCGATTAAATAGTGTCGATTTTATCTTTGATTGTGGGTTGTGAAAAATCTGAAACCTTGCTGCCATGGTGGTTTAGTTATTTGATTTTTACAATATTTATTAGTAAAAGACAGGAGTTAATACTACCCGACCCGAAAATCGAATTTGAATTTCGTTCGGTTTTGGGGTTGACCCGAATAACCCGAATTACATAATTTATTTAAAAAATAAAATAATTACATAAATATTTAGAAAAAAAAATTATTTCAAAATGTTTTTTATATTAGGATATGTGACATATTGTTGCAATTGTTAACAATGAAGGGTGTAACCATTACATAGAATAAAAGTGCAGTTCTCTTAGATGTCGTACTCTTAACATTATTGATACACCCAAAATGATAGTCTCATTTTCATAATATGAAAAGGACTTGAATGTATACGCAAATTGTTTTAATTATGCTCATAAAACTTTTTGACGGATTTCATATGGGTTTTTAGTTATTTGGGTTTACGAATATGTTTTATTGAATCTTGCTCTGTAAGTTCATCGTTTTTTGGGTCATTTTTAGGTTTTGATGTTGATTTTCAGAATTACTTATTAGCATGTGTGATCTGCTAATAAGAATGAATGATCATTTGTTAGAGGTATAGAAGCATTCTCGAAGCAAAGCAAAAGAAAAACATAACCCTGCATAATATGTTTAACACATCGCATGAGAACTCATACTTTGATATTCACTAATCAATATGACATAGGTATAGAAACGAGTTCAATTTAAACCCACTACTCCAAGTCTGCAAATACCGGTTTGACAACCCAAAGAAAGAAAAGTTGCGGAATAGATATGCATTGAAAACCGTCCTTGAACAAAACCCCGATAGTTTCAAAGTAAGATTTCCAACATTGTATTTTTACTATCTTGCTGTTTAGTACAAAGTCAGTTTAGACACGCAATTTTTAAAAACCATGTTCATCCTCTTAATGACATTTAAACATATGTCAACAACCATTTTTCAGCTCCCCATAAAGTACAATTACGTATTCATAACATACGGTTAACTACTGTAGTTGTCCACATACTTAACCCGCAAGATATAATAGCGAGTGTAACAAAATCTTTCATTCTTATGTGTAGTAATTCTTATGTGTAGTAATTAGTAGCATGTGCAAAACATCCATTCTTATGTGTACTAATTTTGGGTCATTTTTATTCTTATGTGCAGATAATTTGTTTCTTGGGTCATTCCGTCATTTTTAGGTACAAATGTGTAGTAATTATTAGCATGTGCAAATCATGGAACGGTAATGAATCCTACACATACGTATGTAACTTCCTTCTTATTTATCAAACATTAATTATGGCTGTCCTTAAAATCACTGTAATTTCCTTATTGAACAATATGTATTGACCAGCCGTTAAGGATATTAGCTAATTGACTACAAATTGTGATATGTAAACACGTCGTTGTGGGTTAATTATTGCAGGGTCTACAAACATGTTGCTTCAAGTTCAAGTTACGTTTTTCGCAACAACGAAATGCGGTCGTTGCAGTTATCATAGTTCTGGCTTGAGGTATACAACTGAAAGAGACGAGGGGTGTTCAATTTATATTTTGTAAATGATGTATACATTGTGTGTGAATTGGAGAAAAAATGTCACTTATTCAAAGTGAATGTCACTTATGCGAGTAACAATTTTTCTTAGCCAAATGCTTCTGTCTCGCGCTCCGCAGCGAAGCGCGGGTTGGAAACCTCGTTGGGTTCAAGTATTGTTGGTGAACATTTGGTTAAAATAAACAAATAGTAACTAGGCACCCGTTATGCACTTGCGTCTATATAATAGTGATTACAAACGAGCTAACGAGATGGAATTGAATCTCGCCGTTGTTTCGATTCTTACCAGTAGTTGCATTTATTTATTTTTGGGCTAATGAGATGGAATGAGGTACGTTTATAATCGACTTTAAAATGTAACAGGTGTGCATATTATTATAAAGAGGTGTGCATATTATAAAGAATTGCATGCTATTTATATGCTTTATACAACTGACAACATGTCGTGAAATATATAATAGTGTCGTGGCGTGGGCTTCATGTTAAAAGATGGGGCCCAAATCTTAAAACTGAATGATCACCATTTATGCTCTTCACAACTTCACAAGTAAAGCTCCTATATGATGACGAGCAAGTCGATCTTAACACTAGGAGAAATATGACCTAAGACTCAAAATGTGAATATAACAAACATTTTACTTAATCAAGCTTATATAACACAATCTAGTCTTGTTATNGTTGGGATAGTTGGATTCAACACCCTTTTTTAATTTCTTTGTAATTCTAGCTCCTTGCTAGTTTTCTTTTAATAAAGTTGCCGTTCAAAAAAAAAAAAATGTACCACATATATACGTTGCTTATAACATAGTATTAACATTTTTAAATCAAGTTTTCAACTCACAAGCTTGCACTTGTCATATGTTGGCATCTACATTTTTGGTCCTTGTGGTTTGGTGCGTTTTCACTTTTAGTCCAAAATTAAAAAAAGGTTTGGTTTTGGTCAAAAAACATAGTTTCGTTCCACTTTTAGTCCAATTCCGTAAATTTGGACTAAAAGTGGAACGAAACTATGTCTTTTGGACCAAAACCAAACATTTTTTGAATTTTGGACCAAAAATGAAAAACGCACCAAACCACAAAGACCAAAAATGTACTTAACTCTTGTTTTAAAAATCCCTCCGTCCCTAAATAAATGTCCATTATTAACTTTTAAAGTCTTTTTCATCAACTTTGACCTTAAATTATTTTGTTTGTGTTATAAAATACTTAAAAAAAATTATATCAATGAAAATACATTTAAAACCCAATCCATTTATATATTTTACATCAAGTACTATATAACACAAAAAGAAATAGTTAATGTCAAAGTTGCAAAAGAAATGACTTTAAAAGTCAATAATGGACAATTATTTAACGACAGAGGGAGTAGTACTAATGACTGAAATTGTGATTAGATGTCAAAAATGTTTTTTGAAAAAATGAGTCCCACATTGACTAAATAGAATAAGTTGTGGTGGTTTATATACCAAAAGGCAAATGAAACATGTCTTTGGGTCACTAGAGAGTTTACTTGGACCAACGCTCTATGATCGGTATTGATTATTCATGGTAAATTTTGTATAAATCTTTTTATTTTTATACATTTAATAAAAAGTATAAACTTTTGCTTTATTAATACGAGGCTTGGTTACACTAATGCGTTGCACCGGGCTTGTTTTGTGAGAAAAATCGGACTTTTACTTATGTGAAGCATCGTACAATGTCATCATGCATTCGATTTTGGACCTCTTTGACAGCAACCACTCTTGTTGCATTGAGTCTAAATACATGGCTAAAAACACCCTTAAATACACTAAAAGTCATAATATAATACTTCAAATTATACACAATCGCCGCAAAGCATGTAAGTACCAAATACAAACAATAAATCTTAGTAGCATAAATTGAAAAAGTAAACAATGCTTTCTAATTTAGATGATAAGGGTTGTAAATTTAGCTTGTGTAGTTCGGTGAATTTTATAGTTCCAGTAGATGAGCTCCTGCAACACATGAAACAAACGATAAATTTTCACTCATTGTTACTGAAACTAATAGGCCAGAGGGTTAGTCTATAAATCCTCCTACCTGTAAATAAAAGCCGTAAGATACCATTAAGCAAGAAGCTGTCAGATTTAATCTCTCAACTCGTAACCTATTATCGGAAAATAAATTACAGACTAAAGCCTACTAATCAAAACATAAAAACCAAAAGCCCGAATTCTTGTTACATGAATCTGAAACACCGATTTATGCAACAATCTAAAACCCAAAATCAATCGACAATGAAAGCAATGTAAAAAACGAGTAACTAATTAATACAAATAAATTAGGCAAAAAAACCTACCCAATGATTTTTTTGTTTGCTATGAATCTATGAAGCTTTCAACACATCATGATAACTCATATGTTTTCTTGAAAAATGCACATGAAACCACCAAAAAAGATTAGAGTATAATTAAAACGATCATTGTTTTGATCTCACTTTGTGGCGGGAAGGGAGTTTGGGGATGAATCGATTATGGGTGTTTTCTTGTTTTAGCGTGTGTGTTTTTTGGGCAGATATCATTAAGAAACGACTCAACATTGAATATTACTGTGACCCGGATTCACATTTCGTGATAGCATAACCAATAGCTCTTTTTTGAGCTTCAGTAAGGTGGCCTCCTCTGAATTTCTATATGTTTTGACTAGCGGTCGGATATTTTTCCGTGTAGATATGAATCACTTATTTGTATTTGTTGGAAAAAATTTAGTAAAAAATGTGTTTTCACTAATTTTGGACATAGATAATTATTAGTAAATATAATTATTAAGTGTAAGGCTTTGTAACAAGCCATTATATGTCTAAAAATGAAGTTAGTGTGAATGAGATATCGAGTCTCAAAGAAGGGTAGTTGGAATGGAGAAAATTGGTTAAATTGAGTAATAACAGCTAATTAATGTGTCTTTGACTGACAATTAAATTGGGTGTTATTATTTGCAAATTAATGTGTCATTGACTGACAATTAAATTGGATGTTATGATTTGCAAATTAATAAGTCATTGACTATTATTTTAATTGGCTGATTTGCAAGATTAATGAGTCATTGATTGACAATTAATTGGCTGATTATGATTGGCAAATTAATGAGGATTAACCAGCATTGATTGCACCATATGCATATGGATGTGTATAAATAGATGACAATCTCAACCATTCCAACACCGGAGAAACACACAAGAGAGAATAACTCCATTAATAAGTTTTCCTGCAATCTTTTCGATCAGAAGCACTCAAGTTTCTGTGATTTTTCAGGCAAGTATGTCAGGTCCGGCTGTACAACAGCTTTGAACGTTGTACCCTGGGAAACAGACGGCGAATCTGTTTTAAGAGAAGCGTGTCCAACACGTGCCTCGTTCCATGACCTTTTACTGATTTATTTATTTATCATTCATAGTGTATGTTTTCTGCTTCTACCCAATTCTGTCTGTTATATTTTTTGTTATTTATTTTTGTTAATTATTTGTTAATTATAATCTGATTTGTTATAATAAAAAGTGTACATGTTTCCCTACAGTATTATCACATGGAGAGGGTTAATAAATCCAAGGCATAATTAATGAATTCAAGCATTTGTTGGTTAAGCAAATTATAAGACTCGGTGAGTTGGTGATGAGGGTGGTAATTTAACATTTAACACTACTAAAAGTTGAAAAGGCTTGGTGGCTCTAGTATGATTAATATTTTAAGTTACTACACATAAGTAATAGAAACGAATCATCATATTAAACCATTGTAACGCAAATACATTTGAGTTAATTTTAAAGTAGAATACACATTTTTTTAAAGTAGAATACACATTTTTTTAAAAGTTTGTGTGAAGGCCATCCAAGTATTTAGGTATTCCACTTGTCATGTTAATGCATGTTAAGTATAAAACTAACTTACAGATACTCAAGTAGCAAAGAATGCGTTATGATGTCTTTTATACCAAATTATCAAGTCCTACTAAAAGTATGCATGATTTCTTAAACTGATCATCTATCTCAGAACGATTTCTTGATGTGTGACAACATTTTTAGCATTCAATCGGAGAAACTCACTAACTAATATACATTGAGGGTCTTTTAACATCCAATAATAATTTTAACATTGAGTTATTATGGTGAAACTCATAAATAGTGACTTTTGATTCCAAAAGATAGCGAATAGATGATCACAACGTTTTATTGCATCGATTGTGTCCATAAAATCCTCATGCGCTGAATAAGGACATGAAATAAATAATTGTTATATCATCTGGGCGGAAAAGTGTTACCTATGACAAATATACTGTTGGAATTTTATAAACCGTTAACCATTAACAACTACGAGTACGCAGCGGATATGGACAAGTAAAGTGGATATGATTAACACACACAATAAATAAACAAAAGGGTAAACAAGAAAACTAACCATTGTAGTCAACAGCAAATGAAACAAAGTGGTTAGATTACCACCTCTACGGTTGCTCACACAACACGTCAAACAAATACGCTACCATACTAGTGGTTGCTTCACGTAACTAACAACAATTGTTTTGTTGCTTTAAACCAACCGAATACCAATTGGTATTACCTTCGATCAGTAATTAAAGAACAATACAAGATTTAATATCTTGTCTTCTTGCCTAGTAAATGCGAACATGAAAAAAACCTTTAATGGTTGATTTACTAGATATTGGTGGAACAAAAGGAAATTACAACGAAATTGCTTTTTGGATTAAAAGTGTCGTATGGTTTTTTTTTGTAGGGCGACTTAATAAGAAGAAGGTATCGGGTGTTTATATATCACCTCAACCCTAGTTGTAGATAACTCTAAAACCTTGATGATAATCTTCAAGACTTTTAGCTTATCACAACCCTTCCATCTTATCATAAACACACATCATTATCATTATAATTTGTACACAAATCCCTTTCTGGAATCCTTCAAAATCTGTAACTTTTGGGAGGAGGACAAGGGTTTTCATTTTGACATTTTAAGCCTTTCTCTTTTTTATTTAACGGACATATAAAGTTAGTTAAGCGTCTAACGCAAACTAACGACCGTTTAAATATATTTCGTGAAACATATTATATATTTAATAAATATAAACGAGTTATATATATCAAATACATAATAAACGTACTCTTCGTGTCTTAACGTGTGTGCCCCCAATAGGCTCACACATTTCTAGTCGTATTAGTGCTAGTCCAACTACCATAATCCAACATATAGTATAACCCATAAATGGTAGTAATAAGTTGGTGTATGATATAACAAAGTATGTATCTTTGAAAATAATTAACATAACAGTCATTTTCATTTTCATTTATATATAATCCAAAAAAGCTCCTCCATGTCTTAATCTCCTTTGTCCTCCGCAATGTCAATTCTTTATTCGCGACGGTGATAATATAAGACTTGACTCTGACGTCATCCATCCGATCCGAGTATATATATACAACGTTTGGGTTTTGATTCACACCCACTACAAAACCCAATATCATAAGTGGTTCATAACATGTACATACTAACGAACAGTAAGAGAACCATAATTTTCATAAAGTGCATACGAAAGTATTTTACGTTCACATTCATTCACTCATATGCATCGGATATGCCTTGAAGGAAGTCAATTAAGATATCGTTATCGGTTAGTTCAAGTGATATGAGGACGTTTGAATCATATGTGGTATTTCATCGCCCGCTATGTGACACCGTCACCGATGACGGAATCGACGATGAAGAAGCGTAAAAGATGAGGACATCAATGTATATTTAAACCATGGCTGAAATTAACTACAATATCCAACAATTTTTAGTTAACTTTTAATCAGGATGTTACATATTTAGCTTTGCAGATCATTCATGCAAATGATGCATGCACATCTTACATATTTCACTATTAATATTTTCCCGGTTGCTCATTAAAGTTAGAGATGAAACATATGTAATCATTTAGTAGCTTCCTATGAAATAACGCTCCACGTTATTCTTAATGTCAAATGATAGAGCATTTCCCAGCTAATAAAACACACTACAAGAAATAGGAGAACATGTGACGGACTTATATGTCGCTGGGGAATATGCACTAAACGACAAAATAGATCCTACGTGGCACCAATTCTCATAGAAAATTTGGTCAAAGTATTCTGAACTTTTCCCCGGCGACATGTCGCTGTAGATAAGGTCGTTAAAATTTAACCAAATATTTATACTTAAAACGTGGCGGGAAATTTTCCCGCTTACTTTTCCCCGGCCACATGTCGCTGGGGAAAGTGTTATTAAAATTATAAAGTTTTATTAATATATTACAAATATATCAAAAATAAAAAGACACTTTCCCCGGCGACATGTCGCTGGGGAAAGTGTTATTAAAAATTATAAAGTTTTATTAATATATCACAAATATATCAAAAATAAAAAGACACTTTCCCCGGCGACATGTCGCTGGGGAAAGTGTTATTAAAAATTATAAAGTTTTATTAATATATCACAAATATATCAAAAATAAAAAGACACTTTCCCCGGCGACATGTCGCCGGGGAAAGGGTTATTAAAAAATTATAAATTTGATATATTTATCACAAATATATCAAAACTATATTTTTTACTAAAAGTTTTATTAATATATCAAAACTATATTTATTAAAAAACTAGAGTTTTTAATAATTAATATTTAAAAAATATATTATTTAAAATT
>BQNB010024562.1:2233-60574 GCA_026074375.1 Tanacetum coccineum
TTGTTTATAAGGTCGAGTCTTTGTCATGGAACGGTCGGGGAAAGTTGCTAGCAACCGCACCTTATTTGTTGGCTTTATTCTATTTGTATGTTTATTTTATTTAACAACAATTTTACTTCCCTTTCTGGATAACTAACCTTAGGATCTACTCGAATGAGGATGTGTACGAGCATGGATGTCTATTCTGTTGTTACGGCCATGTATTCATGTCTCAGTTGCCTTGTTTGATGGCGACCTCTGGTGAAAGTTAGATGCTCCACACCCTATATCATTCTTTATTTTAATAAGAATGATTAAAAACCCGAGCCTTCTAATAAATACTCAATTTACCTTTTGACTTGTTACTCCTTAGCTTTAGAGGTGGAGATGTGTATCCTTGCCAAGCCTATGATACGAAGCTAATCACGACTAAGCAAATAAGCGTACCACTAAAATGATACACCCTAGATTAGTTGAGTGATTTCATTTCCATATTTCGTGAGGAGCTTAGTTTTGTACATGTGATCAGAACATGAAAGAAATGCTTAATGGAAAAATCCTTAACCTCGGTTGGGATACAATTTCAAAATCTTTCTAAAGTCTACTTGAGGACAAGTAGGATTCAGGTGGGGGATATTTGATATCATCAAATAACATCATACTTTACTATCATTTATCCCACGTATTTTACCCACATTTATATAATTATTGCAAGATATTGGTACTTAATTGCTTAAAGTTTATTATTGCAATAATTATGGAGTCACTTATGAAGAAGAAGCAAAAAGGCGCAATTCTAGAGTTTAAACGAAGACATTTAAAGAATACTATTTTCTGCACCTATACGCTGTATCCACCAATGGAGATACGGCGTATCAGCGCCAGCTCAGCACAAGAAACGCGTAATGATCAATTCCCGATCCGGCATATCTACTACAACCAATACGCTATATGCACAGCTGTTCATCAGCCAAAGATACGCATTTAATATGATTGATGGTAATTATCTTAATTGATCTTATTGCGGACTCCAAGGAAATTAACCCCTATACGTCGTATCCACTTATCCCTATACGGCGTATCTAGGCGTATTTTAGACACTATAAATACAAGAATCAAAAACAAGTTTTAGGGTGCAATATCACATTCTCTGTATAGTATACAACTAAAGTCGAATTTCTCAAGCCAAGAAGAGTAGCCAAGGTCGACCACTACTCCTAATTCCATAGAAGACATCGTGTTATTCTTACTTTCTTAATCATTCGATTTTTAATTGTTTGATCACGTTTGTAATAATGACAATGATTGTGGGCTAATACCCTTAGGTATTAGCCATGTTAATGAAGATTATAATGTTTGGTTTGTTTTAATCCGGATTTGCTTAATTTATCATTGTTGTTTAATTATGTTTGTCGCCTTATACTTGTTTATGTGCTTGTACATGCGACCTATCATTAAACTGGGTCTAGGGAGACCTAACTAGTAACCTAGATGTCAGGATGGCTCTCCATGTTGTGTTCTATATGCCCGGACCAATAGGATCACAAATGATACCTTATCATTACTCTTTGATTATGAGCTTAGTTGACCGGCAGGTGACCCGATATTGTTCAACCAGTATTGTTTATTTATTAATTGGTATTGATTTTGGTGGTGGACTACCGGCATATAAAACAACATCAAGCAATAAGTGGGTAAATACCCGATGGGCTAGGGTATTAACAGGATCACCACTACTTTAATTCCCTATGGTAGATTATAATTAAACTATAAGATGCTTTATGCAGATGCATTAATCATGATAGGATTGTTCATGTCGGGTATTAGGAAGAAGTACCGCCTAAGTCTTAAGAATGATATGCCGCCTCAAGATAAGCAGCCATTGCACTAATTAAAAAGCTCAACTTCAAGTTCCAGACAACGTGCTTTAAGACTGGTGTGGGCATCATGCATTTCAGTAAAACTAGATACATTAAGCTTAAAATTCGTTGCAACATAAAACACTTCTTTGGAAAAGCAGTCAGCAATTAAATTATCATTAGCAATAAGAAGGTTTTTCCTTTCAATCTCATCATGTTTCCTATCTATACCATTTTGGTTAACCTCAACTTCCAACTCTTCAAAAATATCTTTCATTTCTTTAATTTCTTTAGTTAGAGCCTTTTGAATGCCCTTAAAATGTTCTTTAAGTGTTTTGAAAAATGGAATGACCTCAGTAAGATAACATACCTTGGTTTGTTCAAAACCCCTTTCCCCTTCAGTGAGCCCCGTTGGTGTGATTCTTTTGTTACAAATTTTTTCAAAGTCCAAAAAGAGTTGTATTAGTTCAAAGATGTTAATTTTGACTTGACTCTTTGTTGGAAACACCCTTGGGACAAGCATTGCAGGTGTATTTAGAGGATAAACCATGAACGCTTTGATTGTCCTTGAGGCTGTGGCCTGCGTTTTGAGAGCTTCGGCTTTCATCTTGATGAGATCTTGAGACCAAAATATTTGCTCAGGGGTCAATTGTTTATGTTGTGTGAAAGTTGCCAAATAATTCTCTTTTGAGTAATCAGGTGGTGTGATCTTAACTTTCTTTTACACACACTCTCGGTCTTTCATTTTGTCATTTTCTTCCTAGTGATTTCAGCTATCTTTAGGGTATCCTCTGAATTGTGCACTATGGCCGGGACATGATTAGTTTTGATAAATTCATGACCATTATATAAGGCAGGCTGAGCTTGCTTTACACGGGTGAGGCAGAAAGGGTTCTTGTAACCAATAGCTACCTTATTTAGCTCATCATAATAGGGCTTTGGTTTACACAACATGTGAACTGTTTGAAGAGACTGGTCTTGTTTGTATAATTTATCCTCGACCTTTTCTTTTAAAGATTTCATGTCCAAAAATTCTTCAAGGTATTTATTTTCTTTCTGTTTAAAATCCTTTTTTAAAGACGTAACTTCTTCTACCATTGACTTGTTATGGTTGATGGTAGAAGCAAGTTGCAATTTTATAGAATGAAGTTCCTTTTTCAAATTTTCTTCCTTAATATTGCAGTAAGTGATAACTATTCTTAATTATTCATCAATCTTTTGTTCTCTTTCCATTAATTCAAACCTAGCCCATCTTTCATACAGTTTAACTTATTCCTTATATGTTGCAAGTTTAGCAGTTAGTGAATTATCAACTACTGTGTTTTGTGTTGTTTTAGAGACAGATTGGGCATGAGGTTCATACATATCATTATATATCATCATGTATGCATCATTTGGAACAGAAGATACATTGCTTTGTACAACTGGCACTGCGTTGTCCTTTACATACTGATCATACGGAATCATATTACTATCACTCGTATAATCGGCATGTGAGTCAACAACGTAGTTTGGTTGTACATCGTCATGCATCTCGTGTTCTTCATGATGTTCACAAACAGCATCCTGATATTGATCATGGTCGTGTACCTCAGATAGAATGTCCGAATCATACGACGGACCGGCTTCATCATACACAGGATCTGCAGATGATAGATTAGCCATGAACATAGTTTGTGCCGTGGGAGCCTCATCAACATCAGAATCAAAAGCATCACAGTCATCAGCTTGAAACACATTATCAACATTGAGTGCTAAATCCTGAACAGGTTGCTCATCCACATCTTCATCAACGGCGTTGTCATGTCCACCTGCAAGAAATAGTAACTGTTCTTCATCCAATGCCACCCCATTCTCCTGAGCTTGCATCAGTAACATCTTGTCTTTGAAGTATTCAGAGTTATGTGGTCGCTTGGGCTGAGTGCAGTTCCTTGCTATTTGGCCTATACCATTGCAGTTGTAGCACTTGACCTGCCTTGCTTGACCTGGATTAGCATTCCCGACTCTGTTCTGAGCTCCCCCCATAACCAGCTGTACCTGCACCCCGTGCATTGTTACCTTGTCCTCTATTTTGTCGACCCTGAACATTCTGAACCATAACCCTGCCATCTTGAATTGTGGCTTGGTTCCTAGTATTTGATGAAGTTCTGAGTTAATCATTTATTTGAGGAAGGTATGTTTTGTATGATTGGGTGAGAAGGGCAAGTGTGTTGGTTAAATTCTTAATTAAGTAGTCCATTGGAGAGAGTCTCGAATTAAGTTGAGAGTTGTCAGCAAAGTATGGTGGAACATATGTGGATGATGGATTTGTAGATGATTGTGAATTATACTGCTGAGGTGCAACATTTGACATCAAGGCGAGAGGATCAACAGTGTGTTGAGTGAATCGGTCCAACGGTATTTTGTTCTCATTGGCATGTGCCTCATGCTGCTTTAGATAAGCATACAGTTGATCATAGTTAGAGTCCCTCAAGCCTCTGTTGAGTTTCACTGCTGTTACAAATCTACCCCATTCTGGCAACATGTTATTAACAAACTTAGAATTCAACTGCATTCTAGACATGGTCAACTTTATGTTACGCATGTCGTTGATGAGTTTGGTAAACCAGACATAGTAATCATGAATAGTATCTCCTTTATGCTGACGTAAGTGTTCGAAGTCATCATACAGTTGTGATTCACGATCTTCTTTTGTCAATTCCGAACCTTCCAGGAGCATCTTCACAATGTCCTATATGTCCTTTGCATCAGTGTAATGATTGATAAGAGAGTAGATATCTTTTGGCAGCCCTTGAAGTAGGATGTTTGTTGCCCGAATGTCAGCATTGTACCTATCCTTATCTTCATGTGACAAGTCAGAATAGACACGAGGTTGTTCTGGACCTAGATGTAAGGCACCTTCATTTCCTTCTGCAATAGTTTCCTGAAATGTTCCCATCTGAAATGGTCCTTCATCAATTGACTTCAAGATGTTCACCTCATTCTCTTTACCCCAAAAATACAGTCGAATTCGTTGTTGCCAAGATGCAAAGTCAGTCCTATCAAGCATAGGTGGACGAGTATCTAAACCGACACATTGAATGTCTTCCAAAAGATTAGCCATCTTAATTGATTATGAAATTATTAAGTTGATCGAACAACGATTAGTGATTGTATGTTAAAAGTGATGATTGTTTGTTAGCTTAGGTGATATGTTGTTTAATTAAGATTTGGTTTGGTTGAAATAAGTTCACGTAATGAAGATAATAAGACTTAGGCAAAACACAGTAGATAAATCTCAGTGAAGAGCCTTAGACAAATCTCAATTTGTTGGAGACAAAACGCAATGAAGAGCCTTAGACAAATCTCAGTCAAGTCTTGAGACAAAACGCAATCACGAAATGAAATGGACAGAGTCTCTCCTAAGCAAAACGCAATATGTGTCTTCAATTAGACAAAACATAAAGACAAATCTCAACCTGTTATAGACAAATCGCAAGACACAAAACGCAGTGAAGTCATACAAAACGCAGTGAACTTGAGACAAAACGTAGAGACCAAAACGTAGGATCTTAAGATAAAACACAATGACTCAAAACGCAGAGACAAAACGCAGTAGTCAAAATGCATTCCCTAATAAGACAAAACACAGTACTTTTGTCCTTCACAAAATGATAAAATGCAGTGTCTTTTCTCTGACAAAATGCAAGAGGCAAAACGCAATGAAGAAATTTGCCAGAGAGACAAAACACAGAGATGAAAAATACGACTTTTTTACCTAAAAATTACCCTTTTGAACGCTTTTGCTTGGTTTCTTTTGCACAACTTGATCCTAGAAGGCTATAAAAACTATAAAAACACCAACTTTAACACAACAAACGTGAGAATCAAAGAGTGTCAAGAATGAGACCATAAACCTTCAAAAACCAAACTTTTGATCTAATCTAACCAAGAAAATGCACACACAATCTAGCTAATCATCCCATGTGCTCTGATACCAATTGTAGTATATTGGATATCATAACACAATCAATGATTTAGGGGTTGGCCAAATTTGTAGAGAGAGAAAGTGAGTTTTTTGGATAGGTGTGTCGTACTTTAGGAAAAGTGCGCCGGCTTTTCTGGAAATTTTATGTTTTTTTTTTATATTATGATAAACTAGATAATTACAAATACACAAGGCATATAATCAGATAAAATACAATTTCAAATTATTATAGAACCTAACACTAGCAGATTGGAGGTTTTGGTTTTGGTTTTTGAAATAAGATTTTGTTTGTGAAACTTTGCAGAAAGTGCGGCGTACTTGGGTAAAGTATGGCGTACTTTTTGGGTTTTCAGGAAAACCGGCGCACAAATAGGATGTGCGGCGTACTTCCTGGAGAAAAATGATTTTTTTTTGTTTCCGTTTGCTAGAAATGGTACGGCGAGTTTGAAAATTTTATGAAACAAAATAGCACCTAAAACAAGCAACAAACTATAACAACTTAAACAATTCCCCGGCAACAGCGCCAAAAACTTGATGTGTGTTTTCCAAGCTTTAAATTTATAATACTAGAAATACCAATTTTTAACAAAAACACAACACTCGAGAAGTATACCCGTTCGTGTATAGTATAGCTTTAGGTAAGTCCAGGTCATTCCACGGGAATTAAAGTTTTCACAGTTCGTAATTAAGGTGCTAAGGTTAATAAGATTGTCACGGATCAAATTAACCAAATCTTGCATACATCGGATATTATAACAAAATCAATTAAAAGATGATTCAATCAAATGATTAAGGTATGTTTGTTTAGGCAATGATCACTTAGATAATGATGTGTTTGGATAATGTTTAAAATAGTGTTATCACAAGTTATAAATCCTTTCGGCCTATTTTCTTATATAAAATATGTTTTACCAATTCAATAAACACATATCCAAATGCTTCATACCCAAGATCACATATGGCCCAAACAAACACAAGATGACTACTCCATGATCAAATAAGTAACAAAACACATAAAATTCATCATGAATTCAATAAAGATCATATTCAAAAGAGTAACAAGGTTTATACTGACTTCAAGAGCAAAATATGGTGATTTCACAAGAATTTCCCAAGAACATCTTATTATATTTAAAGCAAAATCCAGTAACTATGAACAATTCTGTCACAATCAGTTACAGATTCGAATTACACTTCAATGCTACTTCCTTGGATGGATTATAATCTGGAAATTGATGGTGGAGAGTAGTGGTAATCGATGGTGGTGATGGTGGTTAGAAGGGGTGTTTGGATCCTTGGTTTGTCAAGCCAAGATCACCAAAAACACCTTTTCTAAGTGTTTTAAACGAATTAAGGTTTGTATGTGTAAGAGATATGGAATGAGGTGATTAGAGGCTGTATGTATAGGCTAAAAATAGGACAATGTGCGCCGCACAAACTTATTTGTGCACCGCACATAGTGAGTTAATGCACTTAGCATTTAAATGCATTTAATTTTCTCACAGACTCAAAAGTGTGCCGCACATTGGCCAAAACCACCAAACTTTCTGCATATTTAGCAGTTGTCCTTTTTCGTGATTGTAGATAATTGAATTCTATTTCTGTGGTCGCTTGAATCGACTAAAACGGAGTTCGTATGACCGATTTATGGCCAAAACAGTGAACAGGTGTCGGGAAATCATTAACTTGAGTTATTTCTTTGTTTAAGCTTCAAATCTTCGTGTATTCTTCCGTTTTCTTCCACGACACGTACCTAGAACATATAATAACAAATATAATTGATTAAGTACCAAAAGTTAACAAGAAATGATCAAATAAATGCAAATAACGTCGCGGAAAACATGTATAATTTAGGCGTTATCAACCCGTGAATTTGTGAGAAATGCCAAAAAACGAGTTAGACACGTCCGTTAATGTCCAAATGAGTTTTGAAAGGGTTTAAAGTGAAAATATGTCGTGTGAATACTCTAGTTTATTGGAAAAGTATTTTTAAGGTGAATAAAAATGCTAATTAACTTTGGGGTAAATTTTACGGTTGAGTTTTACAAGTATTTAAGTGATCCTGACACGAAAAAAAAGACCCGAGATCCCTAGGATGCTCTAGTCGGTCAAGAAGTCAAGAGGAGACAAGGAGGCTAACTTTTAGCTAATGTGTCTCAAGATTGTACATCTATAATGCTTATCACTAGACCATTTCCTTCATTTTCATTTTCATATCAAAAAAAAATATCTCTCTTTCCCTCCCTCTTTGCGTCCGAGCTAGGCAACACACACACTCTTATAATTTTTGAAATTTTGATAAAAAGCATGAAGATTGGTGATATATTGGGTTGATTATAGTGCTTGGGTATTCATTTAAACAACGTCTGGGTTGTCCGGTTCGTGTCGAAATATACATTTTTGAAGATTTTCTTATAAGTTTTCAAATTTAAATTTCGTTTGTGCTTTTGGGTTTATTTTGATATATAGATGTTAGTTGTACAAGCTGATCATCGTGAAAATTAATTTTTGGAAACGAAATGAGTAAAAAAGAGGGTGTTAGGTTCATGGGTTGTGAAAAGGAAAAAGAGGATTTTTGTAGTTTTGATGTTGTGGTCGTGATGGTTAAATAATATATGATGCTAGAATGCTTATTTTTTATAGTAGCTTGTATAGCTTATTCTGACTTATTTTTAAGCTATTTATTGGCTTGTTTTGGGCTTTATATGCCACGAACCACTTCCTAAAATCACTAGGAAAGTGATTTTGATTATTTTTGTGTTATGGCGTATGTTGTGGACTATTTTTGAGGCTTATGGTAGTAACCGAATGCGATACATAGCTTATTATCTTATTTTCAAGCTTAATATACGTATTTTTGAGCTATTGGACTCACGGCCCAATAAGTCTATTTAAGTCGCGGCTTAATGGGAGGGCTTATTATGGTCTGGATTATTTTCTACTTATAAGTATAAAAGAAAAAAAACAAAAAAAAAAAAAAAAACATGCTTATATATGTAAATGGACCTTAGTTTTGGACTTGGATCGTATTTTGGATTTATAAATATCTTAATGGACCCTTGTTGGGCCTTAAAGCCCAATAAGCGATATTTAGTCGTTATGAGAGTTTTGTCGGACTTTTGAAAGTGGAAATGTATTTACAAAGTGATATTGAACGATATTTTGGGAAAAACGTTTTAGTAAACGTTAAAGATTGATATTTTGGAATTTTGTCGAAAAGTGTCGAATTTATGAAAAGTGTTGAAAATAAGGTTTGAAACCTTGGAAAACGTTGTATAAGCGTACGGGTCATGTCAAAATTTCGTAAAAAGTTTATACTTAGAAATTTTCCTAAAAACATGTTTTTTGGATTTTAAAATAATAAAATATTATTTTATATTTTATATATTGAATAAATTCACTAAAAGACGAAAAATATAATTTTTCTTGAAACTTCTCTAATGTGTTTATTATGAGTAAACGTTTTATTTTTAATCGTATTATGATTATTTTGAAGTGACTAAGGTTTACCGAATGGACTTGTCGAGATATATTTTAAAATTTATTATTTATAAATATCTCTGTATATTACTTATCTTATTTTATTAAATAGTATAAGTATGTATAATCGGGGAATGAGATTGATATGATTGTGGAGTTAAGTCGTCAACCATCACACCACTAAATTATTTTGGGTAATTGTACAACGCGTCTAAACTCTATGCATCAAACGTGAAGATTGTTTTGGAATTGGATGATTAAATTGGGACATTAACTAGACTAGGTCGTGTGCGGCCGTCGTTGCATTTGCTTGTGTGATTGAGATTTGGTTGCTAAAGACTTGCTTGAGGTGAGTTCTCGTAGCCCCACTTTTTACTGTTTTTCCGTTGGGGGAAAACGATACTCAAATGTGTTTTGAAATGTTTTGAATTGATCTGTCTGAAACGTGGTTTTGTTTTTGGGACAAGATATGTGCTTATGACTGCTATGTGAATATTATGTGATGCATGATTGTTTGGATAGGATGGGTACGCCTACCCAGTGTTGTGAGATTATTGGATCTGATGGGTACGCCTACCCAGTATTTGTGTTATTATTGGAGCGGATAGGTACGCCTACCCAGGGTTGTATGGTCCTGCCCTAATATTAGTGCTCGAGCTGGTAGGCCCTTTAGGTGCGTAAGTGACGTATGGTGATTGACTAGCGGGGATGCTATGTCTTGGATTATTTTCATATATTCACTGCCATGTAGCACTATTGTCCACTGTTGAAATATTGGCATAGCTTTTGGGTTTAAGGTCAAACCTACGAGCTCACCAACATTATTGTTGACGTTTTCGAGTATCATTTTCAGGTGAAGTGAAAGAAGAATAGTTTGGTGATTGTGATAGCAAACTTAGAAGTATCCCGAGTGAAATTTCGTTTGAAGTCTCGATTTGCTTGTTGTTTGTTTTAGAATTTAGAAGTTTAGCTTAAGTTTGGATTTTGGATCCCCTGTGTGGGCATTTGAATAATTGTAAGAGATTGTGAATTTTAGTTGCGATTTGGGACATCACTTGAGTTTGTTCAAGGTTGATGGTCTTCATAGCACTTGGAGTTTATGCAATGTAGTTTTCTCTATTTTGTATCTTGTGTTATGATTGATCATTATGTTGCATTCCCGAGTTTCCGCCATTGTCGGGGTGTGACAGTTGAGCATAATTTTTCAAGAATTCTTCAATGAAAATTCATAATCTTTCAAAATTGTATGCTCAATAATGCTAACCCTCAATTTTATATTCATTTTACAACTTGGTATCATTTTTTTGGTGTCAAACATATGTAAAATTAAGGGGGAGCAAGTTAATGTTTCATATAATTCATGCTAAAAAAAGTTTTCTCCACGGGATTTTCATGACAAATTTTAATCTCATGGTATTTCAAAGACTAAATGAATCAGTATTTAAAATAAGGGAGAAATGTTCGTTGGTAAGTAGGGTGTCGATCACTAAGAGCGAGAAACACTTTCAATTTATTAATACTTTGGTTTTTCTAATCTAAGTTACTCTAATCTATGCTAAACCTATGTTAATCCTAAATCTAATGGATAAGGGGGGTTTTCAGCCTAAGAGACTGGCACAGGTTTGGTGGTAACTAAAATCAACTTAAGACACTAAAACACACGCAAGCAAATTAACAAAAGATAAAAGAGCGGTCTAGCCAAATATAAGAAAACTGTATTAACCATTATTAATTCAATCAGAATGTTGGTTTGTTTATTTATTTCAATGATTACTTATCTCGAGGCGGCGTATCATTCTTAAGATTACGACGGTACTTCTTCCTTAAACCTAGACACGTAGAATTCTGTCACAATTAAACGCATCCGCATAAAGTATCCTTATTTGCTTATTATAGTCTATATTAGGGATTAAAGCAATGGTGATCTTGTTAAACCCTAGCTCATAGAGACTTTACCCACTTACTGCTTAACGGCTCTTTTTTATTATTATATTTTATTGGTGTTATATATATTTTAAGTAGAATTTTTGTATTTTTTTTATTAATTATTAGTTTTTTTAGTTGTTTTTTATTTATTATTTTATGGGGTTTTATATATTGATATTATATGGTTTGAGATATTTTTATTTATAATGATTAGTATTTTAGTATTGTTTTTAATTAGTAATGGGAATGGTTTATTTAGTGTTTGTATGTTTGGTTTATTATTGTTGTGTTTTTTCTATAATTTATTTTGTGATATAATATTTTTAATATTTTATTTTAGTTTTTTTTGTTATATATTTTATATTTAGCTTATTGTGTAAATGATTGTTGTTTTTTTGATGTTATTTGAGATTTTTATTTTAATGTAATTATTTATGATTGTATATTGTTTTAAAGATATTTGGTGGTTTTTTTGTTAAATGGGTTTTGTATAGGTTTGTTTTTTGTTGTTTATTTTTTTATGTGAGAGTTGTTTTGTTATTTGTTTTTTTGTATTTTAGATTTTTTAGATTTTTTTTTGGTTATAGTAAAGTTGATGTATTTAGGATATGTGTTTTTATGTTATGATTTTATAGAGTATTAATTTTTTATGTTGTGTTCTTATTATTGAGTGGTTGGTTTTTATATTTTATTATGTTTGTGAGTATTGTTAATATTTATTTTTATATATTACATTGTGTATAGGAGTTGGTTTATATTAAGTGGAGTTTTAGTGTTTTTGTAGGTTAGTGATTGTTTATGTATTAGTATTGTGGATGTGGGGTGTGTATTATGTTTTGGTGTAAGTTTTAGGGGATTATAAGTTATTAATTTGATTTTTTTAGATTGATTTTTGTTTTTAATGTTTAATAATAGAGTGGTTTTAACTGATTTGTGTGTGATTTGGGGAGATGGTGCGTTGGTTATTTTTTAATATAGATGTTTAGTATTGAATATAGATAAGATAATAATTTTTATTTTTTAAATAGTATTATTTATTGAATTTATTATATGATATTATTTTTTTTTGGAAATATTTTATTATTTAATTATATTTATACGAATTATTTAAATTTAATTAAAATTTATTTTTAATTTTTATATGTTTTTTATTTTTATTAGATGTTATATTTTTTTAATACTTGTATTTTTTGTGATAATGAGTTTTTATTGTATTAGTTGTTGTTTTATTAATTAATTTTGTTATTTGTTTGGAGTGTTGATTGTTTTGTATTATTAAGTGTTTAAATATTTAATTTTATCTTATATTTAAATTTATAATTTATGAATTTTTTTTTTAATTGATGATAGTATTAATACTTTAGTAAAATAATTATTATAATTTATGTTTTAATATTTTTTAAGTTATAATTGTTTATATTAATTTTATTTATTTATTATTTATATTTTGATTTGTATTATATTTACTGTAGTAATGTTTTGGTATTATTTTTATATTTGATTTATTTAGTTTAATTGATATGTAGTTGAGATGTAGTTTATTATGGTAATGTGTGGGTTTTATATAGTTATTTAAGTGAAGTATTTGTAGTGTTATTAGGTTGGTTTGTTTTTTTAATGTGATTGTTATATTTTTGTAGTGTTATGTTTAAAAGACTAGTATATATATTTGAGGATTTATTTGTAACTTTATTATTATAGAATGTTTTGTTAATATTTTTAAATTGGTTTTTATATTTTATATATTATTGTAAGTTTTTTAAGTTAATTATTTTAATATTTTATTGTAAAGAATTTTTTATATGTAATTTTTATAAGATATGTTTATGAGTAGTTATTTATCTATTTATATATTTTTTTTTATTTTATTAATATTTGATTATTAGTATTGTTTATGATTTTAATTTTATGAATTAATATAGTTTTTTTTAAAATAATGATTTATGAAATTTTTTTGAATTTTTTAATTATTTAATTTTATTTTGTTGATTTTTTTATATATTTTTATATTTTTTTTTATGTGTTAGTATTTTTAGTGTTATCTTTTGTTTGTTTGTTTTAATTGTTATATATGAAGTTTGGTGTGTTTGGAGTGGGATGAATTGCGGTTGGGCGGTTCGGTTTTGTGTTTTGGTTGGAGGTGAGTAATGTGATTGATGATTTGGTGTCGTAGTGGAAGAAGTTATTTAATTGATATAACTATGATTTGTTTATTATAGTTTTATTTTAATTTATATTATTTATTAGTTTATGATTTAATATTATTTTGTTAGTAGTTTTAGATTGGTTAGGTTATTTTGTAGGTTAGTTGTTTTTGTTATTTTAATATAGTTGGTTATAAATTTATTATGTATTTAGGGTTTTTGAGATTTTGTTTATATTGTTTAATTAGAATATTTAATGATTTTTTATAGTTTTGTTTTTGATAGTTGTTTTATTAATATTTATTTTTATTATTTTTATTTACTTATATTTTGATTATTGTTAAGTTATATTATTTGTATGTATAAGTTTCATAAATTTTTATATTTTTATATGTTTTTATATTATTTTGTTTATTTGAATTTATAATATTTAATATTTTTTTATTTTTATTTATTATTAATTTTTATGTTTTATTATTAAATTAATTAATATTTTTGATTATTTTTATTTTTATTATTTTAATTTTATTATAAATTATTTTATTTTATATTAGTTTTTTAGTATTATATTTTTATATTTAGTATATTAATGAATACTTAATTTTTTAATGTCATTAATAATTTTTTTATAAATAAAATATATATTTTTTATAATGTTTATTTTATTTAAATTTATGTTTAATGATATTACAATTGTATGTATTTATACTTTTGTAGATTTATATATTAATTATTTTTGTATTGTATATTAGGATTATAAATTTTATATGGAGATATTTTAGTTAGTTTTTAGATTTAAAAGATTTTTTAGTTTTTTAATAGTGATGTTATTATTATAATTTATTTTTTGTTTATTTGTAGATGTGGTTTGTTTTTATATTTTTATTTTATTGTGATTTTATTAATTTAATGTTATTATTGTAAATTTATTGTATTAATATTTTTTATCAATTTAATTTTAGTAATTATTTCTATTGTGGAGTTTTTTGGGGTTGGAGTGTATTTTTGTTTGTGATTAATTTTTAATAATAGTTGTTTAGATATTCATATATATTGTAGATGTGATTATAAATTGAAGTTAGTTAAATATTAGATTTTATTTTAATTTTATTTATTTGTTTTACGTTTCTTACTTTTTATATGCTTATATTTTTAATTAATATTAAAATTTTTATATAATATTATTATTAATATTTTATTATAACTAATTGATATAATATATTTTTTTTTATATTATGATATTTTATAATTTTTATTAATATATTTTTAATTATTTTAATATTTTTATTATTATTATAAAATAATTATATATTATTATATTATATTTTTTTTTATTTTTTTATTTATGTAGTTTGTTATTAATTTATTATATTATATTTACTTAATTAGTTATGTAATTTATCATTTATATTATTTTATTTTTTTTATTTTTTTTTTTTTTAAGTTTTTTATATAGAATTATAATTATTATAAATTTTTATTTTATATTTATTTATTCGTTTTTATATTGTTTATTATTTTTTTTATAATAAAGTGAAATAATTATATATTTATTTTTATTATTTAATTTTATTTTTTTTTATTTTTTATGTTATAAGAGACGATTTATATAAAATATAATATTTTTTATTTATATTGTTTTATATTTTTATAATATTTATTATAAGTAGGTGTACGCTTAGTATTGGATGGTTTTAAATATTGAATTTATTTGATATGTTTATAAGGTAGTTGTCTTAATTTTTTGTTTATTTTACTCTATCTATAGTTTTTGATATTTTATTTATATAACATATTATTTTATTAAAGATAATTATTTATATGATATATATTTTTTTATATATATATTATAAAATATAATTGTATTTATTTATTTTTATTAATATTGTTTATTATTTTAATATTATTTAGTAGATTTTTTGATTTTTTATATATATTATTATTTATATAAAATTAAATTACTATATTTTAATAATGATTAATTAATTTATTATAGAATATTAAATATAAAATATTTTTTATTGATGTTTTTTTTGAATGATTTTATTATTATTATTTATTTTTAAAGTTAGTATATATTTATTTTCATATATTTTATTATATTATTTTTAAATTTTTAATTTTTATTATAATATAATAATTAAATTTTTAAAGCTTATTATTTTATTAAATTTATATTTTTGTTTTATTTTATTTATTTATTAAATATATATTTTTATTAATATTTAATATATTATTTATATATTATTTAATATTTGATTATATTATTATATATTTATTATTTAAATTTTTTTATAGATTTTAATAATTAAAATTTATTAATTAAATTATTATTATTTTAATATATTATATAATTTATATATAATTAATTTATTATTTTTTTTTATAATTATAAATTTAAATATTTATTATTATTTAAATAATTAATATATATTTTTAATTTATTATTAAATTTAAATATATTTATATATTATTTTATTTTATTATATTATATAATTTAATTAAAAATATTTAATTATACTTATTTATATTATTTATTAGTATAAAGTTTTATATATTATTTAATATTATATATATTTAGATTTATTTTTTTTATATTTTATTAATTTATTTAAATAATAATATATAATATTGTTATTATTTTTTTAGAATAAATATTTTTTTTTATTATTATTAGTTTAATATTGTTGTACTAGATTTTATATATTTTAATTATTTTTTTTTAATTATTATATAAATTTAATAATTATTTATTTTTATTAGATTTTATTTATTTATGACTTATTTTATGATTTTTATAATGAATTTAATTATTTTATATAATTATAATTATATTATATATAATATGTTTATTTTAATTTATTTTATTTGTTTAAGTATCTATATATTTATTATACTTTATGTTATTAATATTTTAATTTTTTATAATTATGTAGTAATATTTTATTTAATTTTTTTGTTTTTATTTTTACATAATTTAATTAATTGTTTTATTTTTTGTATAATTTATTATTTTATAGTTTCTATATAATATTTTTATTATATTTTATTAAATAATATATAATAATTGTTTATATAATTTTTGGAGTTTATTTTATTTTAGGATATTATGATATGATTATAGGTTAATGTTATATGTTTATTATTATTTATTTTAAATTGTTTGTTTTTTATTACTTTATTTTTATTTTTCTTTTTAAATGGTAAATTATTTATGATCATTTTTTATATTTTAATAATTTATAATATTAATTATTTAATATTTAAATTATATATTAAATATAAAATTATTATTATAAGATTTTATTTTGTAGTATTGTTTGTTTTATTTTTTTTTTTATATATATATTTTTCAATATATATTTTATTAATTTTAATATTATAAATGAGTAAATTTAATAATTAATTATTATTTTTATTATTTTTTTAGTTTTTATGAATTAGTTTTTTTATTTGTATTATATTTTATTATTATTAATTAGTTTTTATTTTGTTTTGTATATTGTGTTATTGAGGTAGTGATTTTTTTTTTTTAATATGAATATTTGTTTTTTTTTTCTTTATGTATTTGGGATTTATTGTTAATATATTATGTTGTATTTTTTATATGTTTGATTTATATTTAATATTTATATATAATTTATGAATAATGTTTATATTATTATTTTAATAATATTATAATAATAATATGTTTTTTAAAATATTTTTATATATTTTTATATTATTATTTTATTTAATTTATTTTGAGTGTATTATCTTTTCTAATATTTATTTTTTTATGTATTAATTTTAATTTTTTATTAATTATATTTATTTTTTTTAGTAAATGTGATTTATTATATTTTTATAATATATTTTTTTATTATAATATGAAATATTATTATTTATTTTATATGTATTAAATTTTTTTTCAGACTTTTTTAATTTATAAATATATTTTACTTGTTTTTTAATATGAATTAAAATTTTGGTTATTATTTTTTAATTTTTGTTCTTTTTTAATTTTTATTATTTTTATTTTTTAGATTTTTTGTTTTTTTAATTGTATTTTATTCTTTTTTAAAGTTTATAATGAGATATATTATATTTTTAATTTTTTATTAATATTATGTTTTATGATATATTATAAATATTTATTTATATATTATATTAGATAATTAATTTTATAATGCTATATTTATTATATGTTAATTTTTTATATTATTATAATAATTTTAAGATTAATTATATTATATTTAATTTAAAATTTTTATAATTTTTTTATTATTATTTATAGGTTTAATTTATTTTTCATTTATTAATTAATAATATTTGTTTATTTTTATGTTATTATTTTAGATATATTTATAATATTAATATTGATATTATTTTTAATTATTTATTTTGAGCTTTATTTGATATGTTGTTGTTTTTGTTTATGAAGTTTTTTTTATGTTTATATTATTAATATTGTATATTACATATTATTATTGTTATAGGTTATTTAATTATTTATTTATTTATTTTTATAAAATATTTATTACTACGATACTGAATTTAAATTATGATACTATAAATATTATGTTAATATATTTATAGTAAATTTATTTGGGTTGTATTTTTATTAGTGGGGTTATAAGGGTTTTATTTTTAATTTTATTAATTAATAATTTTTATATTGTTTTAATTTAATTATTATATATTATTATGTTTAATTTTTATTGAATTTTATATAAAATTATATTTATTTTTATTTATTTAAATATTTTATATATTATTATAATATATTTTTTTTTAATTTTTTATGATATTTTATTTATAATAGTAATTTATTTTTTTTTTAATTTTTAAATAATTTTTATATATATATATATTTTTAATAATTTTTTATAATTCTATATAAATATATTTATATATATTTTTATTATATGATTTAATAATATTTTTATTTTTTATAGTATATTAATATTATATTTATTAATTTTTTATATATTTTTATTAATTATTATTATTATTATATATTATTTATTCATATATTATTTATATTTGATATTATTTTTAATTTATTTTAATTTTATTTTATTTATTTTAATTAAGTATATAGTTTTATATATATTTATTTTTTAATAGTTTAGAATTTTTATTATTTTTTTTATTTTTGAAAGGTATTAATTATATTTGTTTTTTTTTATGATATATGTTATTAATTTAAAGTATTTATATTTTTTTAGATAGATATTTTTATTATTATTATTTTTTTTTTTTTTAATTAAATAATTATTTTTTTATATTATGTTTATTTTTTGTTTTAATAGATATAGATATTATTATAATGATTATACTTAAAATATTTTATTTAATATTATTTATTTATCTTATTTATTTTTTATTTTATTTGATTTATTTATTAGTTTGATTTAGTTTGTTGTTGGATTGTTGGATTAGATGAATTTTATTTATATATAATTCATTTGATTTTATATTTAATTTTGTATATTATTATTTATATATTTGGTAATTTATTTATTATTTCATATTATATTTTATTAAATTATTTTGAATATTAAGTGAATATTTTTTAATTTATAATATATATTTGTATTAAAGTTTATGATTATATTTATTTTAGTTGTTTTTTGTTTTTTGTTTGTTTCATTTTATTGTTATATTTTTAAATTTATTTGTTTTTATATTTTTATTATTTATTTTATATATATATTTTATATGTTGATTATTCTTTTATTATTGAATTTTAAAAATTTTTTTAACTTAATTTTTTTATTGTTTTTAATATTTTTTATAATATTTTAATATATATAAATTTTATATTATAATATATTTTAAATTTATAATAAGTTGAATTTTATATTTTTTAATATATATTTTTTTATAAAATATAATATTATTTTAGATTTTATTTTTATTAATATTTAATATTTTATTTTAAAATTATAATATTATTAATTAGTTATATAATTTATTATCTTAAAATTTTTTAATATATATTTAATTATATATTATTATTAATCTATTATACTATAATAAATAATTTATTTGAAGAATTATATTAATAAATATTATTATATATTATATATTTGTTTATGTATATAATGATTTTTTTTAAATTTTTTTATATATTAATTTTAATAATTTATATTACTTGTTTTGTTTGTATTTTGTATTTTATTATTTTCATTTATAAATAATTTTATTTATTTTATATATTTATTTGTAGTAATTAAAGATGTTATTATTATTGATTAAAAATATATATATTACTTTTATTAATTAATATTTCTTTATTAGATTTTTTAATTAATTTTAATTAATTTATTATATTATGTTTACTATAAATTTGTTTTAAATATATGATTATTAATTGTTTTATTATAATTTTTAGTATAATTTTATATATTTACTTTAATATTTTTTTATATTTTGTTATTAGATATATACTTATTTTATATTATTTTATAAATTTATTTATTATTGATTGAAATTTATTTTTAAGTTTATATTATTTTTTATATTTTTTTTTTTTTTGTATTTAAAATTTTAATAATTTTTAGTTTTTTAAATTTTTTAGTATGTATTTTATGTAGTTTATATATTTTGTATACATTTTAATATTAATTAAAGTTATATATTTATTAATATATTATTATATTTATATATTATTTAATTTTTTTTGGAGTATTTTGTGATTAATAAAATTTAGATTTGACTATTTTATTATAGATTTATAGTATATAAAATTAATTTATATTATATTATATTTTATATTAAAATTTGGATATGTTTTTTAGGATTTTAAAATAATTATTATATATATTTTTCTGATAGAATTTAATATTTATTAAATCTTTATAAATTAGAAATTAATTAATTTAATTTTATTAGTATTATTTTTATTTTAGTATAATAGTATTTATATATTATTTTACTTACTTTTAAATTATATTAGTATTTTATTAATTAATTTATATATTTTGAGTTGTTTTGAATTTAAATATTATCTTTATATTTTATTTGTATTATATATTATTATTTAAATATATATTTTTTTAATTTTTATATATTAATTAATATATATTAGTAGTATAATATTATTTTATTTTAAAGATTTTTAAATATTATTTAGTGTTTTATATTTATATTTTTTATATAAATATAATTAAATTTATTTATTTTATATTTTTATTAATTAACTTATTATTTTATTTATTATAATTATATTATTATATATATTTTTAATTATTAATGTTTGATTCTAATTTTTATTTATTATAAATTATTATTATTATATATATAATTATTATTTTTTTTGAGATTTATATTTATACGATTTTTGATTATTTTATTTAATTAAAATTTGTAATATATATAATTTTTTATATTTATTTATTTTTGAGTTTTTATGTAATTTGTATTAGATGGATATTGTTTGTTTAATTAAATTTTTTTGTATTTATTTTTTTTTATAATGTTATATTATATTTAATATTTTATTTAGTTAAATTTAAAATTTAGTATAGTTATCTTATAATAGAATATGATTTATGGATGCTTTTAGTTAAATTTTATTTTTTATACATTTTGTATTTGTATAATTTTAAGTTTAATATATAAATAAAGTTTTATTGGAATGTATTTTATATATTTTATTTAATTAATATTGTATTTATATAAAATATTCGATTATTTAATTATTGATTTTATATATTTTTTTTATTTAGTTTTATTTTATTATATTAAATAATTTTAATTAATTAAAAATTTATATTTATTATATTATTATTATGATTTAATTTATTATATATTATTTTTTATATTATTTTAAATATTTAATTTTTTTTTTTTTTTATATTTTGTATGTATTAAATAATATTTTTGATATTTTTTTGATTAATTTTATGGAAAATATTTTATTATTTTTATTTCTAGATAGTATTTAGATTTTTATTTTTTCTATATTATTTAATAATATTTAATTAAAATAAATATAATAAATGTTATTATTATATATTTAAAATTATTCTATTAATTAATTTAAATTATTATAATTTTAATACATTATATAGTATTTTAATATAGTATTATAAAATTATATTTATTATTAATTATTATAAAATATTTTTTATTAATATAATTAAATAATTATTATATATATTTATTTTTTATTTTTATTGTTATATTTATTATATAATGAAAATAATAGTTTTATAGGTATTTTTTTCATAATGATGTATGTAATTTTATGTGTTAATAATTTTATTTTTATTATATATATATTTTATATTATTTTATTATAATTTTATTTAAAATTATAATTAATATTATATTTTTATAATTAATTATTTTATTAATTAATATATATTTATATATTTTAATTTTAATTATTTATATAATATATATAATTAATTAAAATTAAAATAGTTTTATTAATATATTTATTTTTTATATATTTATTAAATTTATTTATATAATTTTTAATTTATTTTTATAATTTATAAAATAATTAGTTTTTTATATTTTTTTTTTAAATATTTTTATTATATAACTTTTTTTATAATTATTATTAATTTTTTTAAATTGATTTTATTTTTATATATATATTATTTAATGATATTTTTTAAATTTATTTATTACTATAATATTTTATATTAAAAATATTTTTGTATTATATTTTTATTTAATAATTTAGTATATTTTTATTAATATTTATAAAAATATATTTTATTATTTTTTTATATTTTTTCTTTATTTATATTTTTTATTATTTATTTAATTTTATATTATTACAATAAATATAATTTTATTTTATATATCATTTAATTTCTTTATATAATTAATTTTTATAAGTATTTTATTATTTGTATTTTTTATTTTTTTTTAATTTATTTTATATTGATTTAATTTTTATATTTATTTATATTTAAATGTTTTTAATATTATTTTATATATATTATTAAATATTTATATTTGATTTTTTATTTATAATTAATTATATATATTAATATTTTTATATAAATAATATTTTTAATTATATAAATTAATACATATTAACATTTTTATTTATATTATTTTATTTTTTAAATTTAATTATTATATTTATTATTATAATTTTATATATTAAATATATTTAATTATTATTTCTTAATAATACTTAATTTTTTTATATTTTTTTTATATTATAATTAATTTTATTAATAATTATAAATTTAATTTTATATATAATTTATTTTATTTAATTTTATTTATATAAATTAATATTTATATTATGATTTTATGTAGTTAAATTATTAAAATTTTTATAAATTTTTACTTAAATATTATATTTTTATAAAATTTTTATTATTTTAATAATTAATTATATTATATTTAATATTTTTAATTTTATTTATTTAATAGATAATATATAATTTTTTAATAATCACATTATTATATTTTATCACTATTTAAAATATTTTTTTTTATTTAATTATTATATTATTATTTATTTTAATTTTTTTATTATTAAATAATATATTACAATTTTTTTTATTAATGTTTTTAATATTATTATTATATTTATATAATATTTTTATTAAAATTTCTTTTTTTTTATAATTATTAATATATTTATTTTTTTTTTATAGTTTTTTTAACTAAATATATATAAATATATTAATATTTATATTAATAATAGATTATTTTAATTTTTATTTATTATATTAATAATATTAATATATTTTATAATGTTTAATTTTATTTTTTGATTGAATTATTTAATAATAGATAAATTATTTTATTTTTATTTATAATACATTTAATATATTTTTGTTTATTAATATTTTTAATAATATTATTTATTAAATTTTAAATATTTTTTTTATATTTTTATTATTAAATTTTATATATATTATAATGTTTATGTTTTTTTAAATTTTGATATATTTATTAATATTTATATTTAATTTAATTTAATATAATTTTTTAGTTTTATAGAATTTTTTATATATATTTATTTTAAATAAATTATTTTGATTAAATTTTATATTTTATATATATATATAGATTATTAAAAATTTTTATTTTAAATATTTATTTTTTTTTGTATTTAATTTATTTAATATTTAAATTAAATATATATTATTTAAATATTATAATATTTTTATATAAATTTTATAAAATTTTTATTAATATTATTATTATTTATAAGTATTAATTTTGATATATATTTAATTTAATTATTATAAAATAATTAGATTATTTATTAATTATAATTATTATTTAAATAATGTATGTGTTATATTTAATTTAATTTATTTTATTATTAATTATTTATTTTATATTAATATTATTATATTAATTTTTTATTTATTTATTTATTTATTTTTATTTATATTTCTATATATTTGATATTATAAAATAATTTATTATTAATTATTAATAAATTTTAATTATTTATAATATTTTTTCTATTTATATATATATTATAAATTTATATATTTTATTTTAATTTTTATAAATTTAAAATATTTATATTTAAATTATAAGTTATTTATATTATTATATTAAATATATATAAATGATATAATTTATATATTATTTTAATTTATTTTATTGTATTTTTATATTTTTATTAATAATATATAATGATTATATTATTTTTTTTATATTTTATTATTTTATTTTTAAGAAATAAATTATATGTTGTATTTTATTTTATGTATATAATTTTATATTATTTATTTTTATTGTTTATTTTTATAATGATAAATTTTTATATATATAAATTTAGAATATATATATTTGTTATTTTATATTTATTAAATTTATTATATATTATATATATATTTTTAATGATATTATATATGTATAGTTTATTAATTTAGTATAATTGTTGAATTTTTTGATTAATTATATGCATAAATTAAAATTATATAAAATGTATATAATTGAATTTATAAAATAAATTTATAGTTATATTTAGAAATTAGTTATATATGAATTAATATTATATTAATTTGATTTATAATTTTTGATTTTATTCTTATTATAATATATATATTAATATATATATTTAATTTAATTTTATATTATATTTATAATTATTTTATTTATTATATAGATTTATATAATTTTATTTAATTATTCTAAATTTAATATTTTATTATATATAATTTCATATATATTGTTATATTATATTATTTTGATATTTTATATATAGATACTAGTAATGTATTACTATGATAATATATAATTGTTTTGTTTTTGTAATTATAGGTTAATGTTTAATAAATTGTATTAATATTTACTTTATTATTAATTATTAAAATTATATTTTTTAGTTGTTGTAATTTATTAAGCATTTTTATATTTAATATTTTTATTTTGTAGTTTTATATTATTTATTTAATAATTATAGTTATATATTTGATTTTTTATTATTATTTTATATAGTATTCGATATTATTGGATATTTGCGATTTTATTAATAATTATTAAAATTATATTATTTTTTTATTATTATATTTAATTTTTATAAAAGTATATATAGTTTATTAAATAATTTTAATTTATATATTATATATTTTTTTTTTTTTTTTTATATTAATTGATTTATTCTTAAAATTATATTAATAATTATTATAATATTTTATATTTTGAGTTTTTTTTAATGATATTTATATGGTTTAGATTATTTATTAATACAATTTATATTTTATAATTTTTTAATTAATATTATTATTGTATTTTATTTTTATTATTATAAATATTTAATATATTTGTAATATTTAGATTTATTTATTTAATACTATTATATATTTTATAATTTTGTTAAATTATCTTTTTAATGAGTATTTATTGTTTATATATATAAGTTATTTTAATATTATATATTGGAATTTTTTTAATATTACTGTAATATAATTTTATTATTATTATATATAATTAAAATTATTTTTTTATTTATATATATTTATTAAATATTTATATATTTATTATATTAAAATAATTATATTTATTATAATATTATTTAATAAATTTAAAAAATAATTCATTATTACTTTATTATATTTTATATATTAATTTATTTTATTAAATTTATTTTAATATTTATTATTATAAGAATTTATTTATATATTATATTTTAAGATTTTTTATAATTTTATTTTTTATTTTATAATATTATTTATTTATTATATTTACTTATATTATTATTTATTTAATTTTTATAAATTAAATTAAATTTATTTTAATTAAACATAAATGATTAATTTCTATTAAATTATTTTGATAATAATAATTTATTAATTGATTTTGTTAAAAAAAATTATATAATATTTTGAATATTATTTATTTTTATAATTTAAATTAATTTATTATATAAATTAATTTATTTATAGTATATTAATTAATTTAATAATAATATTTTAAATAAATTTATTATTAATTTATATTATTATATATTTATTATTATACTATTTTTTTAAATTTATTTATTACTCTTTTATATTATTTATTTTATTAATTACATTTAATTTATGATTATTTTTTTATAATAAATATTTATAAATATATTTTATATATTAAATTATAATTTAAATAATAATATTGTAATAATTTTACTTATTATTTTAATATTATATTATTTAAATTATTAATTTATATTTTTTTAATTAATTAAATTTTTTGGTAATTTTTATATTATTATAATTAATAATTTTAAATATTTTAAATAAATTTATAATATATTAGATTATATGTTATACTTATAATATAAATATTGTTATATTTTAATTTCATTTTATTAGATAATATTCTAGTAATATTATTAATATTATTAATTTTTATTTTAAATAAATATATATTTCTATAATTATATTGTTATATAATTATAATTTTATATATTATAATTTTTTTTATATATATTAATAATTTTATAAATTATTATAATATATATTTATTTTTATTATTTATATATTTTAATAAGTTATATTTTTAATTATTTATTTTATTTTTTTTAAATTGAAAATATATTATTATTATTTAATATTTTTATTTTAAAAAATATTATATATATTTATTAATATATAATTTTTTTTTGTAAATATTTATTTTATTTATATATATTTTTGTTTTTTTTATTTTTGATATAATTTATAATTTTATTATTAATTTTATTAATATAATATTTTTTTGATTATTAATTTTAATATTATAAATATTATTTAAATAATTAAATTTATATATAATTTATAATTTTTAATATTGTATATTTTTTTAAATTAATTAAATAATTATTTATATTTTTATATATATATTTATTTATAATATTATTTTTTAAATATTATAATTATATAATAATTTTTTTAATATTTAAGTTATTTATAAATTTATAATATATTAATATATATTTAATTTTATTTAATTTTTTATTAAATTATAATAATTTTTTTTTATATTTTTAATTTTATACTTATTATTTATTATTATTATTTAATATTATTATTTATTTTCTTTATAATATAATTAAATATTATAGATATTTTTAATTTATTTAATTTATTAATTTATTAATTATTATTTATTATAATAAAATTGTAATATATTAATATTTATTTAATTTTTATTTTATATTTATTAATAATTATTTATATATAATTATAATTTATTAATATTTTTATTATTTAATTCATTATAATTTTTATTAATATATTAATTAATTAAAATTATTTTTTTTATATAATAATTATATTTTTATTTTATTTATATATTATATTAAATATTTATTAAATGTTAAAATTATTTTTTTATTATTATTATTTATAATTAATTATTATTTAGAAAAATTAATATTAATTTTATAATATGATAAAATATAATATATATTTATTTTTAATAGTAAATATAAAAATTTATGTTTAAGTAATTATAATATTTTATTTTTTTAATACAATACAAATACAATATATTAATTTGATAATTTATATATTATAGAATAGTGATATGTGTTTTCTATATATGTTATTAAGATTATTTATTAGGTTTTTATTTTTTAATTTTTTATATTTTCTATATTTTTTCTATTATATTATGTTTGTATTTTATTATTTAATATTTTGATTTTGAAGTTATTTATTTATAGGTTTATTAATTTTTATTTTTTTTTTTTATTATATTGATTATTTAAATATTTTTTTTTTTAATTTAATTTTTATTTTTATTTTATATAAATATAAATTGAAAGTGTTTAATTAATTTTATATTATTTAATATATATTTTATTTTTAATTTTTAATTTTTTTATTTTTTTAAATATTTTATTTTTATAAATAATTATTTAATAATTTTTTATTTTATTTTATTATATTATTTTTTATTTTAAAATTTTTATTAATATTAGTTTTTTTATTTTATTATTTTATTATAATAATTGTTTTAAATAATATTATTTAATTATTATTTAATATAATTATTTTTTTTAATTTTAATTATAAATATTATTTTAATTATTTTAATTATTTAACTATTTTTCTTAATTTTAATATTATATATTAATAAATTTAATTTTAATATTTTTATTATTATATTATTATTAATAAATATAGTATTATTAATATAAATTTTTTTTAATTTATTATTTTAATTTTATAAAAATTAAATATTTTTTAATAAATCTTTATTAATTTTTAATTAAAATAAATTATTTAATTTTTTAATATTAAAATTTTTTTAATTTTAATTTTATTTATATATATTAAATATTTAAAATTATTATTTATTTATAAATTAATTTAATTTAAAAAAATTAATTAATTAAGAATTTTAATTTTTATACTATTATTTTATTATTTAATATATATTATTTTTAATTTATATATTTTATAATTATTTATAAAAATAATAATTCTTATTATATAGTATATTTTATATTTTTATTATATATTATTTTATTTTTTTATTTAATTAATATTAATTTGTATTACTTAAATTTTTATATATTTTTACTATTTTTTAAATTTTAATATTATTTTTTTATTTTATAAAATTAATTATTATTTTATTTTTTTAAATATGAATATTAATTATTTTATAGGATGAAATTAGTATATTAAGATTTTTATTCTTAATTAAGTATTGATTGATTAAATATTATATTTTTTTTTATTATATTAATATAATATTTTAATATAAATTTTTATTTATTTATTTATTTTTTAATTTATTTATTATTTAATTAATATATTTTTTTTTATTAATTTATTTTGAATTATTTTATATTAATATTATTTTTATATATTTTTATTATTAATTTTATTATTTATTATTATTTATAAATTTTTTATTTAATATATTTACTTAATTATTTAATATTTAAATTAATCTTAATTTAATAATAATAAAATTATTAAATTTTTTAATTTATTTATATTTATTTATTTATATATCTTTATATTCATTTTAATAAAATTAATATATTATAATATTATAGTAATTTATATATTATATAAAAGTATATATAATAATATATTCTATATTTATATATAATTTTTATAATTATATATATACAGATTAATTAATTTTATAATTAAATATATATTTTTAATATAATTAATATATACTTTTATATTTTTAATTTAATATATAAATATATTAATATTATATTTCTACATTTTTATAATATTTTTTAATATGTATAATTATTATAAATTATTATCTTTTTTTATATATTATTAATTATATTATTTTTTATAAATAAATATTTTTTTATTTTTTTTTATATATTTTTTAATATAATATTATATATTATATATTTATTAAATTATATAAATTATTAATTTATTTTATTATTAATATTTTATATTTATTTTATATATAAATTATGATAATTTTAATTATTATAAATTTATTACTTATTATTAATTATTTATTAATTTATATATATATATATTAAAATTTATATTTTTTTTTAACTTAAATAATATAATTATAGTATTATATATAATTTTTATTTTTTTTTTTTTATTTAAATGTTATTTATTATTATTATTTTATTGTATTATATATTTAAATATAATTACGTTATAATAATTAATTATTATAATAATAAATTTTTTATTTTAATTTTATATTTTAATTAGATATTTTTAATTAATTTTATTATATTATTTAATCTGTTCTTAATAAATTTATAAATATAATATATATATTAAATTTATTTTATTTAATAATTTTTTTATATTTTATATATTTAAATTTTATAATATTAATTATAATTTTATATTATATATTATTTTTATATAATTTTATTATAATTAATTATATATTATATATTATTTATTAATTTAATATCTTTCTCTATATTTCTTTTTAAATTTATAAATTTAATTTAATATATATATTATATAATTTATTTTTATTATTTAATAATTAATAATTTTATATTTAATGTATCTATATTTTAAATTAATATTTATATAATAATATTTTTATATTTAATTTTTTAATATATTAAATATTTATTAATTTTTTAATTTTTATTTAATTAATATATATTTTTTATAATATATATAATTAATTTATATTTCAATAAAATTATTTTTTATTATATTTATATTATTAATTATATTTATTATTATTTATATAATATATAATTTTTTATAATAATTATTATATAATAAAATATATATTTAGTATATTATTGATTTAAAATTTAATTTTATTAATATTATTTTTTTTTAATATTTTTATATTTTTATTATATAATTTTAAATTTAAATATTTATATAATATTCTATTTTTATAAAATTATTTATTTTTTAATTATTTTTAATTTATTATATATTTTTTATTTTTAAAATTTTTAATAATGTTTTTTTAAATTATTATATTATATATAAATATATAATATTAAATTATATTTTAATATATATATTTTTTATATTTATATATTATATTTATTTTAATTATTATTTTTATTAATAATATAATTAATATTTAATATTTTTATTAAATTTTAATAATTTTTATTTTTTATTATTTTTATTATTTATAATTTTATTATTTATTATTTTTAATATTAATATTTTTATATTAATAAAGCTAATCAGCAGCCTTGATTTTTCGCTGCTGTGTGATAATTATAATTTTTATTTTAATTTATATATATTATATTATATATTCGGAGTGAATATTTAATATAAAAGACTATCATTATTTATTTATATTATTTATTAATATATATTTATATTTTATTAATTATATTAAATTTAAGTTATTTATTTTTTTATTATATTTTATTTTTTAAATATAATGTTTTTTTATTTTTTTATACTATTAAAATTAATTTATAATATATTTATATTTTATATAAATTAATTTTTATTTATATATTTTAATAATTAATTTTATTATAATTAATATATATATTTATTATTATTATATAGTATTTTAGTTATTTAATAATAATATTAATATAATGATTTAATACTATATAATTTATAATAATAATAATTTTTTTTAATATTAAATATATTTAATTCATTTATAATTTATAAAATAATTTATAATATAATATTAATTTTATTTAATATTATATTTTTAAATATTATTTTATTTTTAAATTAATATTTATTTTTTATATTTTTATTATTAATTTATATTATTTATTATTTATTATTATGTATATATAATTTTATATATTATATATTATTAATTTAATTTATTTTTTTAATTATTTTTTAAAATATTATAATTAATATATTAATATATAAATTTTTATAATATTTTTTATTAATATTATATAATATATATAATAATATTATATTTATAATATTTTATTTTAACTTTAATATACTTATTTATTATATTTATTTTATTTATATATATATATTATATTTGATTTAATTATTTTAATAATTAGAAATATTTTCTATTTATTTATTTTTTTTTAATTTATTTATAATTATTATTTTAATATATTATTATTTAATTATTAATTATATATATATATTATTATTTATTATATTATATATTATTAAAATTTATTTAATAATATTATATTAAATATTTTTTATATTTAATTTTTTTAAATTTATTTAATTTATTATTATTAAATATTATATTTATTATTTTATTATAATATATTAAAATTATATTAATTAATATATTATATTTTATTAATTTATTATAATTTAAAATTTATTAATATATTTATTATATAATTATATAAATATATTTTAATATTTTATTTTTTTAAAAAATTTTCTATTATTTTAATAATGTAATTTAATTATATATAATAAAAATTAAAATTAATATATTTTTTATTATATATTTTTTAATATTTATTATATTTATATGTTTATAAGTAATTATTAAAATTTAATAATTATTATATATAATAATAATTTATATTATTTTATGATTTATTAATATAATTATATTTTAAAATATAATTATAATTTATATCATAATATAATTATTTTATGTGAATATTTTGATATAATATATTTACTTATAATAAATTAATTTTTATAATATATATATTTTAAATTATTATATTTTATTATTTAATATTTAATTATATTTAATATATAAATATAAATAGTTAATATTAAGATAATTTATTTTTTAAAATAATAAAATTATTGATTTATATTTATTAAAATTTAATTTTTTATAAATAATTTATTAATTATATTTTTATAATTTTATTTACTTAATTATTTTTTAAATTTATATTATATTTTATTAAATAATTAATTTAATTATATTATTATTTTTTAAAATATTTAATATATTTTTAATATATAAATTTATATTATATATATTTTATAAATAATTAAAATTTTATTACATATTAATAATTTACATATTTTTATTATATATATTTATTATTTTATATTATTTAAATTTTTTATTTAAATATATATTTATATTTTACTTTTTTAATTTTTATATATTAATTATTATAAATAATTTATTAAAATATTTATTTTATTAATTTTTATAATATATTATAATTAATTTTTTTTTATTTTATATAAAAATTATTATAGTAATTTTTGATATTTATTTTATATTATAAATTTATTTGTAATATATACTTATTTTTATTTTATATTATATTAATTTATATTAATAATAATCTTTTATTAATATTATAATTAATTATTATTATAAATGTATTTTTTATATTAAATATTTTTTTTTTTTATTACCTTGTTTTATTTTTTATTATTTATATATTAATTGTATAATATTCTATTATTTGTATTATAGTTTAATATATTTATTTTTATTTATTTATATAGTTTATGTATTATATATATTATTTTTATTTTTTAATTATTTATAAAATATATTAGTGTTTTATTATATTTTTAATTATATTATCTTATATTTTATATATAATTTAATATTTAATATTATAATATATTTTTTTTTTATATTAATTTATTTATTATAAAATTATATTAATAATTTAATTATATTAATTAATATTATATATATATATATTACCTAGAATTATATTAATTAATATTATATTAATAGTATTTTTCTTATATAATAATTTAATTTTATTTTATTTTTATTTATTGTTATTATATTTAATTTATATTTTAAATACAATATTTATTTATATAAAGTTATATATTCATTATATTAATTATATATTATTAATATTATATAAATAATTATTATACAAATTTTAATATTTTTATTATATAATATATTATTAAAATTCTTTTATTTATTATTATAATTTATATATATTAATAAATTTATATTTATCAAAATTTATAATATATATTATTTATTAAATAATATATATAATATATATTATTTTATTGTTATTTTTTTTTACTTATTTTATAATTTTTAATATTATTATTTAATTTTTTAATATAAATTATTATGTATTTATAAATATAATATTTTTATTTTTATTTATATATGATAATATAATTTATAAATTTATTTATTATTTAATAATTATTTAACTACTTCAATAAATATTTTTTTAGTTTATATAAATTTAATAATTTATTAAATATTATTTTTTATTAATTATAATATATATTTATTTTTTTTATAATAAATTATGTATTTATTTATTTAATTATTTATTAATAACTTTTTATATTTAATTTTATTATTTTAATATAATAATTTATATTATTGTTTATTTTAATTTAATTTTAATATTTATTTTTCATTAGTTTTATTTAAATATTTATTTTAATTAATATTTATATATTTAAATTTTAACTAACATTATATTTATATATATTATCATATATATTAGATATTAATAATTTTTATATTTTATTTATTTGTTAAATTATAATTAAATATTTCGTATTTAAAAATTTTAAAGATTTTTTTATTTTACTATAATATATATATATTTTTATTATTTATTTTAAATATTGTATTTAATCTATTTTATATTTTTATATAATTTATTATTATATATATATATAAAGTTCTAATATTATTATTTTTTTAAATTTTATTTTATTTATATTTAAATTTATATTTATAATTTTATATTTATATATTAATATTATATTAATTTTTATATTATTTATATTTATATTTAATTATATATTTATTATAATACTTATTTTTTTTATACAATTTTAAATTATTATTTAGAATACATATATTATATTATATATTATTAGTTTTTTTTTTTGTTTTTCATTAACAGATTTATATTAAATATATTTTATCTATTTTTAAATTTTTATATTTTTATTTATAATATATATTATTATTAATTTATAATTGTTATGTTTTATTTAATATTATTTAATTTAATTATAATATTTTTTTTTTTTTATATTTTTTAATTATAATTTATCATATATAATAAGATGTTATTTTTTAAAATATTTAAATTAAATAATTATAATAATATTAGATAATTAATTAAATTAATTTATATTTATTAAGTATTTTATTAATTTAATATTTATTATTTAATTTAATAATTTATTTAATTAATTTTATATTTATAATTTTTTATTATTATTTTTATTTATTAAAATTATTTATATAAGTTTAATTTATTATTTTTTATATTATTTATTATATTAATATTTTATAATAATTTTGAATTATTTTTTTTTTATATATAAACAAATTAAGTTTATTTATTATTATATGAAGTTATATTTAGTTATTTTAATATGTATTTTAATTTTTTTTTTTTTTATTTATTATTTTTGCTTATTTATGTTTATATAATTATTTATTTAATAATTAATATATTTATTATTTTATTAAAATTTATTAATTTATATTAAATTTATTTATTTATTATTTAATTTAATTATTATTATATAATAATTATAATTTATCTATTTAGATGTTAGTTATTTAAATTTAATGTTATTTTTATTATAATATTATATTTTTTTATTATTAAATATATAATTGTATATATTTTTATATATTTTATATATATTTTTTTATTATATATTTAATTATATATATTATTTATTTTTATTTAATATGTATAATGAGGATATTATTTATTTTATTAATTATTATGTAATTTTCATAAGTTAATTAAATTTTTATTTTTAGTTATTATTATTTGTATTAAGCTATTTACTACATGTAATTATGATATTATTTATATTTTATTATTTTAATACATTTTTTTTTTTATTTTTATAATGTTTATAATTTTTTATATATTAAATATTTATATGATTAATTTTTTTATTTATTTTTTTATATGATATTTTATTAAATTTAATTATATACATTTTAAATTATATATTTTATATTATATATTATATTTATTTTTTATTTTCTCATAATTTTTAAATTTATTTTATTTATTATATATTTTATTCTATTTATAATTTAATATTTTTATTTATTAAATATATAAAATATTATTTTTTTTTTTTTATTATAATTATATTTTTTTATAATAATTGTATTTATTAATATTAATTATAATTTATTATTATTAATTATTATTTATTAGTATGTTTAATTAATATTTTATATATTAATATAATTTTTATATATTTATATATACTTTTATTAATTTTTATATATATTTATTATAATTTAATTTAATTTATTTTTTAAATAATATTATTTTATATTTAATATATATATTATTTATATAAATATTAATATATTATATTTAGTTATTTTATATTATAATGTAATTTTATTAATATTTAATTTATAAATCTATTTAATAATAATTAATGAATAATTAATTAAATTATTTTTTTTGTATTAATTATATTTTTTAATTATAACGTATTATATATTATAAATCTTTATATATTCCCATTATTATATTATTAAATAATTTATATTTATTACATTTAATATATTATTCTATTTATTAATATATTATATTATATTTAAATTATATATAATAATTAAATTTTTTTTTTAATATATTATTTATTTATATATTAAATTATTGTTTATGTTTGATTTATTATTTTTTGTTAATTAATATATTTAAAATATTATGCATTATATATTATATTTTATAATATTTTATTATATTTTATATTATATATTATATTTATTAGATATATTGATTTATTATATTATTAATAATAATTTTATTATATTAAATTTAATTTTAATTATATTTTTTTTATATTTATTTATATATTTTAATTTTATTAATTAATATTTTATAATAAATAAATTATATATATTTTTTATATAATTTATATAATTCTAAATTTTTTTTTAATTATAATATTAATTATTAATTTTTATTATTTATTTTTTATATATTTTTTTTTTTTTTTTAATTATTCTTTTTATATTTTATATATTTATTTATTTATTTAACAAATAAATATAATTAATAAATATAATTTATATTTTTATAAAGATAATTATTTTATAATTTATATATAATTATAATTTTTTTATTTAATAAATTATTATGTATTTTTTAGTAAATTATATATTTTATTTTAAAAATATTTTAATATTTTTATTAATTATATTATTTATTTTTATTACTTTTATATTATAATATAAATTAGCATTATTTTTTATATATTATTGATATTAAAATAATTAAATAATATTTTATTAAATTTATATATATTTATATTTTTTATATATTTTTTTTTTTAATTATATTTTTTTTTTTTTTAATTTATATATATTATAATTATTTTTGGTTTATATTTATTTTATATAATATTACTAAAATTTATTAATAATTGAATTAATATTATTATATTTATTTTTAATTTTATTAAATTTTTATCATAATATATAAATAATTACTATAAAATTAATATTATAAATATTAATATTTTAAATTTATTAATAATTAATTTTTAAATATATTTTAATTTTAAATATTATTATTTTCTTAATTAATATAAATTAATAAATATTATTATATTTTAAATTTTAATTTAGATTTTTATATTAATATATTAATTTTTTAAATTTTTTTGTTAATTTAAATAATTTAATTATTAAATTTATTTAAATATATATATATTTATATTTAATTAAATTTATTATTTATATTCATTATTTTTTTATAATAAAATATTATTAATTATCTATTATAATATTTAAACTTTTATAAATTATACATATTAATTATTTATTTGTTAATTTTTAAAATTATATATATTTTAAATATAATTCGTTATAAATAATATTAAATATTTTATTATTTTATTAATTTAATTTTTATTTTATTTTTTATACTAAATATTTAATATATAATATATAAATAAAATTTTTTTATTTATTTTATATTAAAATTAATTTCTAAAATTTTTTATAATTATATTCAATTTATTTATTAATATATTTTTTATTATTTTTATTTATATTTTTATTTATTAAGTTGTTTAAATAATATATAATAATAAATTATAAATTATTTATATTAATTATATATTTATATATTACTGATATTATATTTTTATATTTAATTTTAATTTATAATATTTTTTTATATTTATTTTTATCTATATATTTATTATTATATATAGTTATATTTTTTATATAATTATAAAATAATTATTAATATTTATAATATACTATTTTATTTAATATTAATTATATTTATATATTTTATATTTTTTATTTTATAATTTTATTTTATATAATTTATTATATTATACATATAAATTAATTTATTTATTATATACAATATATATATTATATAATATTTATTTTTATTATAATTATATATTAATAATTATATATATGATAAAAATTATATTTTATTTTTTTATATTTATTTTAATTATTATAGTATAAATTATTTAAATTATAATAATTATTATTTATGTATTTAAATTTATATTATTTTATATTATATTTATTATATAATTTTTTACATAATATTATTTATATATTATATAATTATTTTATATATGATATATAATATATTTATATTTAATATATATATATAATTTTATTTATTTAATATTATTTAATTTAATAATTATTTATTATTCTTATTTTTATAGTTTAATAGATTTTTTTTTATAATATATAATTAATATTATTATAATTATATTAATTTATTTTATTATTAAATTTTTAAATAATTATTTTTATTTTAAATATTATTATATATTATATATAAAATTATTTTTATATTTATATTTATTTTATAATTTAATATTAAATATTTATTTATATAAATTATATTTTTTTATCATTATTTTAATTTTAATTGTATGATTGTATATTATAATTTTTTATATTAATTATATTTTTATGATTTTATATTATTATAATATTTAAAAAAATATTTATTTAATTAATTTCATTTACATTAATTTATTAATATATTTATTATTATTTTATTTTATATTATTATTAGATTATTTTATTTATATAAATTTTAATATATATTTATATATTTTATATTTATGTATATTTATTATTATATAAATATTTATATTATATTGATATTTTATATTATATTTATTTAAATTTAATTATTTATTTTTGATTTATTTAGTTTTATTTTTTTTTTTATTTAAATTTAATAATATTTATTTTATTTTTAATTTAATTTTATTATATATTTTTTACTACTTATTTATTTTTTAAATAATTAATTAATATATTAACTATTTATTTTATATATTAAATATTTCTTATAATATAAATTTATTAATTTATATTATATAATTTTTAGTTTATTATTTTTAATATATATTAATATTTTTATAAATATATTTATATATAATAATTAATATTATTTTTGATTTATAATTTATTTTTATAATTTTTTCTTTAATATTTAATTTATAATTAATTTATTTTATATATTAAATTATTTAATTATATAATATATTTTTTTTATTATTATAGAAATAATTATATATTATTATAATAATTTTATTTATATTTTTTTAAAAATTTTATTATATTTATTTATAGTATTGATAAATCTTTTTTTTTATTTTATATAATATTTTATTATATTTTTAATTTTAATATTTATATTAATAATTAATGATTATTATATTTTTTTAATTATATATTAATAAATTAATAAAGTAATATTAATAATTATTATATATTATTAAATTTTTGCTTATATTATTTTATTTTATTTATATATTTATATTAATATTATTTTATTATTTATATATTTTATTTTTTTTTATTTATATATTATTTTAATTTATAATATTATATTTTTATATATTTAATTTATAATTTTAAATATATATATTATAAATTTTATTTTTAAAATTTTTATTAATAAATAATTTTATTTTTTTATATATTACTATTTTAAATTGTAAAATATATATTATTATTTAATTGTATATTAATTTAAAATATTATTATATTTTTTAATAATATTTTAATTTATATTAAATAGTATTTATATTAAAATTATAATTATTTTTATTATTATTTTATTTATATACAATATATCTTTTATAAAAATTTATTTTTTTTTTTAAATTATATATAAATCTTATTATATTTATATTAATATTTATTTAAGTTAATTACTATATATATATATATAAATATATAATTTTTATTATATAATTAATACTATAATATTAAAAATATATATTTTTATTATTATAATATTTATAATTTTAATATATATTATTTAATATATTATTATTTAGTTTATATTTTAAATATAATATTATGTATTATTAATTTTTTTGTAAAATATTTATTTAAAAATTAATTGATATTTAAAATATATTTATATTTATTTAAAATATTAATATTTATATTATAAAAATAATATTATTTTGATTATATATTTAATAATATATTTTTTATATTATATTATTTAATTATATATTTATTATATATATATTATTTTATCTTATATATAATATTATTTTTTTATAATTTATTATAATTATTAATTTTATTTTTTATTAATAATAATATAATTTTTTTTAATTATAATTTTATTATTAATATTTTAATAGAAATTTATTTATATTAATATATTGAACTTATTTTAATTTATATTTTAATAAAATATATATTTTATATTATATCATATATTTTAATATTTATTTAATATTAATGATATTTTGTTTTATTATATATTAAAATTTTGCAAAATTATTTTTAATTTATTTTTAATAATATTTATTTTAAATATTATTTTTTGTATTTTTAATTATATATATAATTAGTAATTTAAAATTAAAATTTATAGATATTATAAATTAATAATTTATTTATTATTTTTTTATATATTTATAAAAAATATTAATTATAAAAATATTAATATAATATATATTTATACTAATAATTCTATATTTTAATTAACATTATAATAATATTTATTATTATAATATATATATTATAATATTATATAATATTTAATATTTTATTTTATTATTAATATATTATTTTATATATTTTATTTATTTTTGATATAAAATTTTATATATATAATCTTTTAATAATATATTTATTATATATTTTTTTTATATATTAAAATTTATATTTTTTAATTATTAAATATTTTAATTTTATAAATTATTAATCTTTTTAAATTAAAATAATATATAATATTTTAATTTATAAGAATTTATTTTTATTTTATATTATTATATTATTTTTAATATATTTTATTATTTTTATTTATTTATTTATATATAATATATTAAAAATTTATATTTTTTTTTTATTTATTAAATATTAATTTATATATTTATAATACAATATTTTGTGTTATTATTAAATATTAAAATAAATTATTATTTTATATATTAATATAATTTAACTATATTAATTTATTTATTTGAAATTTTTATTTTATATTAGTATAAAATATTTAAATAAAATTTTAAAATATTATTTATATATTATATATTTTTTAATTTAAATTTTTAATTTATTGAAAATATATTTTTTATATATTTATTATTATTTTATTTATAATATTAATATTTAAATTATAATATAAATTATTTATTATTATTTTATTTATTATAATTTATTTATTATATATTATAATATATTTTAATATTTTATAAAATTATATATTATAATATTTTTATATTTATATAATAATAATTTTATAATATTTATATTATTTATTTTTTACTTTTATATATACTTTTATTTAATTATTTTATATATAATTTATTATTATTTTAATTAATTATATATATTATTTTAAATAATTTATTATTAATTTATTTTATAATTTTGATTTTTATTTATAATTTTTTTATAATTATATTTAAAATATATATTATATAAATTTTTAGTATATATTTTATTTTATTAATTTTTTATTTTATTATATATTATAATAATTAATAATGTGTTATATATTTTTTTATATTTTTAATTATATATAATAATTATATAATAAATTAAAATATAATTTATAAATATTTTAATATTAAAAATTTTTATGTTTAAGTTATAAATATTTTAAGTTTAAATTAAAAATTTATATTATATAATATATTTAACATATTTATTCTTATATTATTATTTTTGTTTTTATTATTTTAAATATAATTATATAATTATTATATTATTTTATTTATTATTATTAATTATTATTTTATTTTTAATTAATTTTTTAAATATAATATTAATTTTATTATTTTATTTTTTTATTATTATTATTTTATTTAATTTTATTATTTTATTATAATATTATTAAATATATTATTTATTTTTTATATATATATATTTTATTATTTATTAATATTTTATTAAAATTATATATAATTTAATATAATAATATTAATAATAAATATATAAAATAAATTTAAATATTTATTTTTAAAATATTTTTTATAATATTTTTATTAAATTTATATAATTATTAATTTTATTTTTAATTTTTAATTTATTATTAGAATTAATCATATTATTAATTATTGATAAATATTTTATGAATTTAAATATATTTTATTTTTATTTTTATATGTATAATTTTTATCATAAATAATATATTATTTTAATTTAAATAATTTATATTATTAATTATTATTATTTATAATTTTTATTAATTAATATATGTATTATTATATTATTTAATTTTATTTTAGATATTTATAAAATTATAATATTTTATTAATTTATATATATTTTAATTTTTATATATTATACTTTATTTTATATATTTTTTATATATATTTTATTTATATAAAATTTAAAATATATGTTTTAATTAATTATATATTTTATATGTATATTTATTTATTTTATTATATATATATTAATATAATAAATTAATTAATTTATTAAATAATTTATATTATTAAAATATTATTATTGAAATATATTCTTATATAATATTTATAATTTAATTTATTTTTTAATTTTTTTATAAATAATATATTTATTAATATATAAAAATTTTAATATATATTATTTTTATTATTAATATATATATATATTTTGTTATTATTTATTTTTAATTTATATTTTTTTATTAATATTTTATTATAATATTTTTATTTTAATTTTATATTTTTATAATATTTAATATTATAATAATAATATTTTTTTTTATTTATATATATAAAATATATTAATTTATAAATTACTTTATAAATATTTTATTATAATAATATATATTATTGAATATATTTAATTGTATATTATTTATAATATTATATATTTTTTTTTTTATATTTTATTTTTAAATTATTATAATTTATTTATATATTATTAATTTATAAATTTTAATTATTTTTTATTTTTTATTGTGAATTATATCCAATAAATATATAATATTATAATTAAATATTTTAAATTTTTATATATGTATTAAATTTTATAATATATAATTTTTATAATATATTATTTTATATTACAAATATAAATTTATTTTATTATATATATATATATATTTATATTATATTTTATATACTATATTTATTATTAATATATAATTTTTTATTATAATTTATTAAGTGTTATTATATAAAAATAATTTATATTTTTTTTATATAAATATTTTTTATTTTATTATATTTTTTATATAATTAAATTAATAATTTTATAAATATTATAATAAATATATATAAATAATTATTTTTTATGTATGCTAATTAAAATTTATTAAATTTTTTATAATTTATATGATAATTTATATATATTATGTACTATATTATATATAATTATTATAGAATTATAATATTAATATATATTAATTATTTATATATTAATGATATATATATATGTTATTATATATTTTATAAATATTTAAATTTAATTAATTCTAAATATTTTATTTATTAATTAATATTATAATTTTTCAAGTCTTATTTATATTTTATAATATTTTTATAATTTTTAAATAATTATTATACTAAGTATTTTAATTTATTAATATTATATTTTTATAATTATATATAATAATTTTATTATATATAATTTTTTTATTATATATATATTTATTATACATTATTATTATATTTTTTTTTCTTTGGTTTATTATAATTATTATAATATTTTTTTTTATTATTTTAATTTATATAATATAATTATATTTTTTATTTAAAATTTTTTATATATTTTTTTAAATATTTTAATAAAATTATTATATTATAATTAAATTATATTTTATTTTATATAATTATTTATTATAATATTATTTTTATATATATTTATTTTATAAATTATTAAATTATTTAAATATAATATTTTTTTATTATATTATTATATTTTTTATTTTATATTATAACAATTTTTAATTATTTTATTATAAATTAATATTATATGATTTTATATTATTTAAGGTTAATAATAATGTTATAAATATTATTTAGAATAAATTATTAATTATTTGAGATTTTTATATTTTTATTATTTTTTTATAATTTATTAATAAATAATTATTATTTTATCAAATATTAATTAATATTTATTATTAATATTTATTTTTAATGTTATTTAAAATTTTTATTATTTATATTTATAAATAATATTATTATATTATTATAATAAAAATATAATAAAATTTAATAATTTATTTAAATATTATATATATATATATATTATATATTTTAATATTAATATATATATATTTTTTTTATAAATTTTTTATTATTTATAAATAATATAAATATATTTATATATTAATTATTTATAATTTTTATTCTTTTATTAATATAGTAATATATTTATTTATGAAACAAAATAATTAAATATTATAATTATTATTAATAATTTAAATTTTAAAATTTAATTTTAATAATTTTTATTATTTTTATATATATTATTATTATTATTTATTTATAAATTATTTTAATATATTTTTATTATTTTATATCTTTTATAACATTTTTTTTTTTTATATATATAATTTTTATTATATATTTCTTTATAATATATATTAATATTTATTATTATATAATAATTTCTATTTATATAATTAATTTTAAAATTTATTATTTTATATTTTATTATTATAAATATTTATTTTATTAATATTTATATTTATTGATAATTAATTTAAATTTATTAATTATATTATTTAAATTATAATATAATATATTTTATAATTATATATTATTTTTATTAAATAAATAAATTTTATTTAAATTAAATTATATTTTATAAATATTTATTAATTTTTTTTTATTTATTTAAAATATAATATTATTATATTATATAATTTATATAAATATATAATATTTATTTAGTTTATTATATTTAATATAATTATTTTTTATATTAATATTTTTAATATTAATTTTAAATTATAATTTTATATAATTTTATAATTATTTATAAATATATTAAATTAATATATATATAGATTATATTTATTTCTATTTTTTTATTTTATTTATTTTTATAATATATATTTTTATTTATATTATATGATTTTTTTTTTTTATATTATATATTTTATTATATATTAATCTTTTAAAATTATTATTAATAATAATTATTTATATTTAAATTATTAAAATATTTATATATAAAAAATTTTATTATATTTTAATTATATTATAAATTTATTTTTAATTTTTATAATTTTATCTTTATTAAAATTATCTAAATTATTTATTAATTTATTTATTATTTAAATTTATATATTATATTGTATAATATTATTTTATTTTTTATATATTTTATTTATAATTTATAATTATATTATCTTTATGTATATTTAATATTTTATTTTATTTAAATTAATATTTGAATTTTTTTTATATATTATACATATTATTATTTAATAAATTAATTTAATTACTATATATATATTAAATTTATATTTATTATTATTATTATTAAAATTATATAACTTATTTATAAAAATATAATAAAATATTAATATTTTATTTATTTATATAATTATTTTTATATATATTAATATTTTTTAATTTTTTTTTATATTTAATATATTATTATATAACTGACTTATTTTATTTGATAAATTAATATTATTTTTATAATAATTTTTATATATATTTATTTAATATATTATTATTAATAAATTAAATTAATTAATATATTTATTTTAATTTATAATATTTTTATTTATATATATATAAAATATCTTTAATAATATTATATTATATTATAATTAATATTATTAATTTATATTTTTATTAATTATATAAAATTATAAATATTTATAGATTATTCAATAATATTATTTTAATATTTTAAAATAATTTCTTTTATGTTATATATTATAATATATTTATTTTATATATATTATTTAAAATTTTTTATATTTTTAATATTATTTATATTTAAATTAATTATTAAATAGATATTATTAAATTATTTTTTATTATTTTAATTTATATTTTATAATTTATATATATTTTATATAAATATATTAATTTTATTAATTTATTTTATATTTTTATATAAATAATTATAATATTTAATTTTTATATTTTATATTTAATTTATAATAATAATTTATATTTATTACTATAATATATAATTTTTAATATTTTTTTTACAATTATATATTAATTATTTTAATTTATATATTATATATAATTATATTATTAATACAATATTATTAATATTTATATATATAATAAATTTATTTAATTTTTTTAATTTATATAATTAATTTTAAATATATTTTTAATAATTTAAATTAAAAATTTTAATAGTTTATATTTATATTTATTTAAATTTATAATTTTTTATAATTATTTAAAATATCATTTAAAATTATATTTTATTTTAATAATTTTTTTATTATTATTATTATTTAATATTAATATTTATATATTTATATTAATTAAATTATATAAATAAATTTTCATTTATTAAATTATTTAAAATTATATATAATTTTTATTCTATTTTATAATTATCAATTTATTTAATAATATTTATATATAAATTATTATTTATAATATATTATTATTAATATAATTTTATAATATTTTTATACATATTTACTAAAGATATATATTATATTCTTTTTAAAAAATTATATTTTTATATTCTTTATTTTTAATAATATTATATATTTTTTATTATTATATTTATATATTATATTTAAATATATTAATAAATTAACTAAAATTTTCTATTTATAAAATAAATTATTATATATATAAATAATAATTAATAGAATATATATAAATTATTTATCTATATTAATTTTAATTTTATAAATATATATTTATTAATAATAAAATATTTATTAATTATATTTAATTTATTAAAATAAATATTAATTATATTTGTTTTTAATTAATATGTTACTTTTATATATAATTAATTATTTAGTAAATTTTTAAATATTTATTATATATTAAATAATTTAAATAATTATTTAAATTTTAAATATATTATATAAATTATATAAATAAATTAATTATTATTAAATTTATTGATATTTTTATAAATTTTTATATTATATTATAATAATAATATTTTAAATTATTTTTTTATTATATTTTTTTTGATATATATTATAATTTATTAATTATTAATTATAATAATTTATTATATAATTATATAAATTTAATAAAGTTAATTTTATTATTATTATATATATATTTTTATTATTACTTTATTGAATTTTATAGATATAATTAATGTGCGATTAAATAATTTAATATAAAATTTAAATTTAAATTAAAGTAATAATTTAATATTATAAAATTTTTTAAATTATAATATATTATTTAATATTTATATTTTTATTTTTATATAATTAATTAATATATCCTTAATTTATATTATATATTATATATTATAATTTTAATTATTATATTTAAGATTTATATATATTTTTTAAATTAATAAATTATCATAATATAATTATATAATATATGATTTAAATATTATAATATGTATTATATTAATTATTATTATAATATATTATATATTTATTTATAATTTAAATAATTTAAATATTTATAATTAATTTTTAAATAAATATTTTAAATATATATATAATAAATTTTATATAATTTTTTATTTTGTAAAATATTATATTATTGATTATAATTAAAAATTTTAATATTATATTTATATTATATTTTTATAACCCCATATTATTTATTCTTTTAATTAAATATATTAAATATGAAATAAATTTTATGATAATTTAATATTATTTATTTTTATTTAATTATAAAAATAAATATATATTTATATTAAATTGATTTAAATTATTTTATAATTATTACTATAATATATTATACTAGTAGCTCCACTGTCCGAGTCCTTACCAATCGAATAAGAACATATCGTTGATACCAAGGTACCTTATGGCCTCAACTAAGCTCACTACTAAAGGCAAGGAGTAGGTGTCATTAATGGTGATCCTATGATTCTAGATAGATAAATTTCTAATATGAAGGCTATCCCGGACTTTAGCCTATGCCCAAACACACGAAGTTGCAGCGCAATTAAATAATGCAGGGACTAGACCCGTTGATGATAGGTCGCATACTTAAGCTCAGTAAACAGTATAAATTGACAAACATATACAAGCAATCAACGATAATATTAAAAATTCTAGATAAAAAAATAATATCAGTAAGATTATTCATAGTAATGGCTAATACCCAAAGGTATATATTAGCCTTCAAATGTCATAATCAATACAAGAGTAATAATTTTGCAATGTAATTAACCGAGTTAACGAATGACTACCATAACACTGAATGATTACAGAGTATAGGAGATATCAAGTGTTCCTATGGAATTAATCATGTTGCTAGGACCTGTTTATGCTCTTTTTTCCTCTAAAAAATTCTTTTTTTGTGGTTTAAATGTATCGAAAATTGATTTAGCACACGTAAAAATCATTTTTGAGTTTTATTATTGGGTCAGGAATATGGTCGATAACGGTGTATCCAAGTTTTGGATCGGCGTATCGGGAGGTTTCTTGGAGTAGGGACCACATTTGATATCTTCAAGAATATTTTATTTCCATATGGCTTGAATACGGCGTATTTCCTTCTTCTGGATACGGCGTATTGGATCTTGTTTCTTCGTGGTCTTTAGTGAAGTACATGCACAGATACGCCGTATCTTCCTTGATGGATACGTCGTATTAGTTGTCAAAACAGTAATCTTCAAAATATCTTCGTTTAAGCTCCTGAATACGTGCCTTTTAGTTAATTTTCACCAAGTACTCCATAATTACTGCAATTCTTAAATACAAATGATTAAGTAACAATTCTTTGCAATAATTATACAAAATTGGTTAATTACATGTGATAAATGATGTTATAAAATAGACATTATTGGTTGTCATCAGTACCTTAAGAATACCATTAACATGGGACTCTGGTATCTGAAGGACACCAGCTTTAATCTAACTGCTTTCTCATATTCAAATCATGCAGGCTGTCTCGATACACGTAAAAGCACATCTAGAGGTATATAATTTCTAGGTGGTGATAAGCTAGTCAGCTAGTTGTCAAAGAAGCAGGACTGCACTTCAATGTCTTCAGTAAAAGCCGAGTATGTGTCTTTATCTGTGTGTTGCGCTCAAGTTCTATGGTTGAGAACTCAGCTCAAAGATTATGGCTTTCACTTTGATAAAATACCTATGTATTGTGACTCAAAGGCAGCAATAGCCATCTCGTGAAATCCAGTCCAGCATTCACGTACCAAGCACATTGATGTCCAATATCACTTCATAAAGGAACAGGTTGAAAAGGGTATAGTTGAATTATTCTTTGTCGGAAATAAATACCAGTTAGCTGACCTGTTTACTAAAGCCTTATCTGAAGATAGGTTTAAGTATCTCGTCAGATGACTCGGTATGAGATTTTGGACTCCAGAAGAACTGGAGGTTCTGGCAAACGAATCTGCTTGATCCATCAAACATCGAATTTGTAAATATTTTTTTATTTTTCCCTTTATTTTGATTTATAAATATTTTTGAAAAAAGAAAATACAAAAATATAAAACCAAAAAAAAAAGAAAATACAAAAATATAAAATCTAGAAAAACAAAATATAAAATCAAAAAATTTCAAAAATACCAAAAAGAATCTTCTCGACATGTCTCTTGGAATCGATAACATTTACGTACCTAGAAATGTTGATTAACATCTACACGGGCGTGTAAATGAAGTTCGAGCAAGAGTTTCAAATACTTTCAAAACATTTCATTTCTAAATTTTTCTCTATGACTTATATACACATCAGTGCATAACTCGGACCAGAATGTAATAGGGAAGTGTACGCTTCAGTGCGCTTACTCTACAAATAGAAGAGAAGTCTTCTATCATGTCTTTTTAAAACCGTTGAACACAATTTTTCAAAAAAGAACTTTCAATGTCAAATTGTTTACAATATAATTTGTGGTATATTTCTATAAAAAGTGGTATTTGTTAAAATTGTGTGTTCAAAACTCCCTTCCTCAAATAAGTTTAAAAAGTGTAGTACTTACAATGTCATTTTATGTGGATCAATTTCTGAGGGAGAGGTTTTAAAACAAAGCTTTTTAATGTTTTGGGTACATCTCATAAATGTCAGTTTTATGTATCCAAACACATTTCGTGAAATTAAAATGTGGTAATTATAATGTCAATTAATAATATACATTGTTCACTAAGGCATCTCACTAAGTCTTTAACATTGTGTCGTGTCATATCATTTTTTCATTTCAATGTCAAGTTTTAATAAATCTTGGTATCCCACATATACTGTTGAAGGGGAGCAATCTGAAAAATGAATTCATGCAATATCGTGGTATAATTTTTCTCCCCATGGAATTTTTCATGTCATAAATTTTAATCAATTGGTATTTCAAATACTAAATGTTTTATTATTTAAAATAAGGGGAGAAAATGTGATATAGAAGAATGTGATCTTTAAGACTCTAAGGGCAACTCTTCCCTTCACGTGCAAAACAATTTTGAATCTCGGTGCACATGTATAAGGGGAGTATTTCGAAATGTCAAAAAAAGGTTTTTATTGTTCGATCTCTATACCCAACAACCAATTAATCTCACGACGTCAATGAAGTCATAAGGTGGTTAAGGTTAGATATAAGTCCTATGATCCAACCAGAACTGGAGGGATCTACCCAAGGACACTCCATAGTTAGAAATAACAATCCTTAGGTATGATTGGGGATGAATGAGTATAAGGGAATAATGCCGACTAAGATTGAGCTAACACTAGAACAATCACAAAAAGGTATTAGTAATGACGTCTTGGTAAGCATTGAAGGGGTTGAAGAATGAAAAAGAAATGTATGGATAAAGGGTGAAAACAAAGCAGCCCTCCACACAACTTAGGCAGAAACCGGGTCAATACATAATCTATCAGTTTTCACAAAGATGAATTCTGATATTAAAGAATGACATCATGGACCCAGTGATGCAATGCACAACCCTTCCCAGCCATTCGAGTTTCTCTCAACAGAAACATGTCTCATTTATCACGGCGATACACACGACTTCTATTAACTTTCTCACTACGAGTTAGTTGATATTGGATAGGTGGCAGTCTGCTCCAGCCTCCGAGTACTAAAACCAAAACGCACTAATCGAGTCTAGAGCCAAGAGATCAATAAAATAAATCTCATTATGACACATTCCATTACAAACACTTGTTGAACATCATCAAGTTTACAAGTTGTTAACAAGAGTCCTACGCATTATCCTTGTGATTTTGCCAAAACATCCGAGTGATACTTAAGTATTTACCGTGAAGATGGAAATCCTGCTTGAGCCAACATCAAACAAGCTCTTGGTAGGCGACTTGCGTGATTCTATATGAATCAAACTTGTGTCAATTGGAAAGAAATTATGGTGCGATTCTATGTGAATCAAACTTGTTCTAGTAAAATGAATTGACAGTTTAATCAGAAAGATAGTAACTATCTGATTCACTCTTACAGTGTTGTTTGCTTTGAGACGCTCCGGTAACGAGAACGGCTAGTGCAGCTGCGAAACCCTGTCAAGAAGATTCATCTAAATTCTATTTGATCACAAGCAGTATTTATACTGATTAACAAGGAACCATGGTTATTGCAACCTTATTTGACGAAGTGACAAACTCACTCTCGTCCATATATGTTGATTATCACTAACGTAAACTTGCAGGTTATATGGTGATGGCGGTATCCTATTCCAGCTGAAGTCAGCAAATGACAAAGCCATTTTCGTCCATATTTGCTGTTTATCGCTAACATTTAAATTTAGGTACAAACGACGGTGTTGCAGCCTTATTCCAGCAGAGTCCGATTCATTACCACATGCTCATGCTCAAACTACAAAGACATACTATAAGCATCAAGATTCAAGAATCAAGAAAGCTCAAGAATTAAAGACAAAGACTTCCGCAAACTCTGATATTAAAGATAACTCCTTAGAAACCAAGCTTTGGGGAGATTATAATGAGAGCTTATCAGAGATGCAAGTATGAGCATTTCAGGTCAAGACACAAGATACGGGTCTAAAGGTGGCAAAGACGATCAAGACTAAAGGATAAAGATTTAAAGATCTCGGATGTAAAGACGAATTCGAAAGACAATGACAAAGGCTCAAGATTAAAGATCACACAGCATGAAGGAACAAGCCTACAACAAAGACAGAGACCACGATCACAAGAGCTTAACGACAAAAGCAATCTCATTTGATCTCATGAAGGAATGTCACAATCAACTCACTTCAAGGGAGATTGTTAGCCTCAAAATATTGAGTCGAACAATATGTTCGTCATTATGAATATTAGGTTCTCGATCTAATATTAATGTAGATGTTGTAATAGGCTAGAAATGTAAACGGGCCGTGCTTATTGTAAGCTAATTGGTCACAAAGAGTTTATGGGACTAAGCCCAAGTAATCTCGAGCTTGGCCCGTAGAAAGCCCATAGGCATGTGAGCCATGTGGTGTAAGTATAAATACCCCTCTCCAAGTGTGGAGACGGTGTTGGTTCTCATTTGTAAGGTTTTTCATTTGTAAGAAATCAACCATCTTTTTCTTCTCTCTACTTTCTCTCTCTAAACTTCTCTCTACACTTCTTCATTTTCTCTTATCTATTTTCTTGTTTAATCATGGTGAAGTGAAAGTGGTTTCGGGTTCTAACATCCTCTTATTAAGAAAATCTTAATACTTACTATACGGTCTCGGGATGCATCACAATAACAAGTTATAGAATTTAATATACTACCGGTACACTCATATAGTTTAATACCGATCTCAATGCTCCAGAAAAGGCGACAAAGACCATACGTACACATCCGTAACGACGAATAGATACATATAACTGCTCACTCCTTAACTCGAGAAAGCTAAAGGTATAAACTATATTGGGTATCAATAATAGATACCCGAATTCCTAAAGATCTAAAGGCGAACCTCACATATTTGGGGTAAAATTCTGAGGGTTTTTTATCTAGTCCATATACCTTCCTAATCCATGAAACGCTATAAATACTCGGTTTTCGTCGATATGCGTCATAAAAAATTAAATTTGGGTCAAATTTACCTTTTTATGCTATTTTTGATACATTACCCTCATTTCATCAAGGACAAAGAAAAGGGCAATTAAAGGATAGTTTCTAAGGGCTTATATTTTCCTCCCCCTACACTTAAGTTGAACAATATCCCCAATGTTTTATAGAAGTTACCCTAAAACAAATAAAGCGAAAATAAAACAAGTAAAGAAACTAGTACTGATACCCCTGGTTGCTCAATAATGGAGAAGAAACTACGATAACTGGTTTAAATCAGTCCCCAAGAATCTTCCAATGAAACTTTTCTAAGAACTTCCAAGCTTCTTTCTCATCAAATATAACCTGTAATCAAAGACAAAGACAAATACACAAACATAAAATGTAGCAGTATTAATAATATACAGTGAGAAAATAGGTTGACTCTATAAACAGTAAAGATAGGATTAGAGAATTGTCAAACTCAATGTTTTACTACAGGTTTATAAAGAAATATAACTTCTTAAGTGTTTTACAAGTTTTTTTTCAAAAATACAATAAAATTTTTGAGTTTTCCTATAACTGGGCGTTTGACGCCGTCATGAGTATCCTGACCCCGTCACAGGTGTCGTGGTGATGCGTTTGCGTGTAAATCGTGACGCCGTCTCCACGCTTTATGAAAACTTAAATTTTGTTTTTCATGAAAATTTTCCTGCACTCATTCTTATGTGTTATTTTCCTGTACAAAATGCAAGCAATAGAAACATAAGAATTAACAATTTCAATCATATGACTCGAAACTGACAGCGTAAATTATTCTAAACAAACTTATTTTAAAAAGTTTGAATTTTGGTTCTAAAACCGATAATTTCCTACACTTATTTTGTTGTAAAAATTACCATTTTGATTACAAATAATAGCGAAAGTTACAACAAATAAAGCAGAAATATATTAACAAACTAATTCAAACATAATAAAACAAACGATAAAGAATTAAAACACACGACACTCCTAATATACGAGAAAAGTAAATATTAGGTTGCCTCCCAAAAAGCGCTTTTCTTTATTTATGAGTCTTGTAGCTAGACTCGAAGTCACACGTCCTTACGTGACTTCTCCTTTGTATCTCTTGGCCTCTCTTTCCAGTTTCATTAGATGTCGAATTTCCTTGCTTATACTTTCGTCATCCCGATACTTCGTTCCTAAAGTTAGACTATCCGAGTATATAGGTTTTCCTCCCCATGGTCCTCGTTACTCCCAAGGACAAAGTGGTGGTATAGAATCGTATTTAATATCCTATATAGTCTATACGTTGTCTAAACGCTAGCTAAGAGGTGCGTGGGGTTTGCGGGTCCGGGAAGTGGCAGCGATGTGAGGCAGACTTACGAGAGGTGATTGGTTCGTCGGGTGCAGTAGAAGCGGGTTTTAGGGTTGAGGGTTGGGGGGGAAGCAGGTTTTTAGGCTGTGGTCGTAAAGTGTTGCAACGGCGGAGGGGGGTGGTGAATAGTTATATGTTGTTTGTATTATATAATCCATCATTATTCCGTTTATTTGGTGTCTCTCTGAGATATACATAAAACTGACAAAACGACCCACAGTACAGTGGTTCTTGCACACTTCGCATCCTTGCAAATGGATTTTCCAAGTACTACGTCTCCTAGGTGGTGGAGTCTAAATGACAAGTGGTATTCCTCCAAAAACATGAATTACATTCGTATGTAAATTTTCTCTACATGAAACAACCTTTTCCAAACCCCATGACTCTTAGCTCTACAAAGTTGTTTGTTACTTACTACAGGGTTGATGATTTTATCGTCTTACTCTCGCCCTTTATTCTTGATTCCATTGTAATGTGCTTAGACATAAACATTAATTGGTGATTCTAAATGATTAAGACTCTGTGACTTTAAGGCGAGTGACCCATCTGCAAGGAAGATCATAATGTTTTTTAAATTTCTTGTTCTTATCTTTCCTTTACAAGAAGGTTTGGGGTATCTCACAGAGCCATCATGATATTCTAATTCCTCCATAGCCGGGAAGGTACAAAGTATTCAATTTCATCCACCTCCTAAGAGCCAACGAACCTACATCCTCAAGCCATGACTCAAATTTCTTACTTTTTCTTAGGATCAAGAAACTCCCTATTAGAGGGGAAAACAAGATGGATTCGCATTCTCCATGATGAATAGTCGAATAGTCAATGAAAATTACAAATAAACACACAAAGAAAAGATAGACTACGAGAAAGCAATATGGACACCGAAATTAAAGCTCTCAACTTGAAAACAGGATTCTCAAGCAAGTAGATACTAAGCTAAACCATGATCAAAACTAACTAATCCACGCAGCGGCGCCAAAAACTTTGATGATGTTAGTCCGAAAGTGTACTTCTACAAGGCTCGTGTTTTTCTACAACTCCTACTGCAGAGACCTAACCGTTTGTAGTAATAGTTAAGGCAAAACTCGAGGGTTGTTATTTGTCTCTTCTTGGGAATAGGTGGGAGGCTGGATCACGTCTAACAGAATTTCTAGGGGTTGAGAGAAGATTATTTTTGTGTTTTTATATTTTATAGAAAGCAGGTAATCTATGTTAAAGAGGCGTATTGGTTTTTAGCTATTAAACTAAATAATAAACTACACTAATGGTGATAACAATATAATAAAAAGATTGTATCATTAATCATGTATACACTCCCTAGATGCTGTCTCCTAGTGTTGTTTGCTGTTTTATCACACTTGTTGATGACACTATGTTAAACCTATTACCTACGTCATGAACCAGATTACATGAACTTGCCATCTACTTAATATTCCGTTGAGGCAACGCATCAAGTAAGTGGTATCTGTATGAAAACTATTACAAGGCCACCAGAGTATATTAAATGCAGTTTGAAATATAGTTAAACATATGGATCAACCATAAAAGGGGCAAACAGTAGTGCGTGAATCAGACTGTATACGATGGTACTCCTTCTAGCACAATCATGTTTCCCTAATCATATCAACAACATATGACTCATGTTGTTCAAATTTTATGACTTACAACCCTACCCTCTGAAAGTATCGTTTTTCAAGGCTTTGCAATGGTGATTCATAAATGGTTGAATTCAATCACTTTGATATGAGACTGAATCTGTAGTCACGGTATTTTGAGAGTGACACTAAACCATGATTCGGTGCTATTGTCACCCTAAAATGAAAAAATAAGGTCATGTTTTATAGTCCCTTTTACTTTGTAGCAATTTTATTCATAATGTATATCTAGAGTGTGTCAAGTGACAAATCTGGAGTCTAAACCGATCAACTCGACCTAGAAAATAAAACAACCAAAAAGTTACATCCTAAACCCACTCATTAATTTGATTTTGCTCATCCAACAGTCGAAAATTACATATAAATATTATCTTCTAGTTTTGTTTATGAGATCATTATGCATGTGTTTAAAAACGTTTTTAAGTTGTATTAACAATGCATAACAACAATTTTATTATGTTCCTAACGTGAGTGATTTGAAAATAAAATTAGGGTTTTGGTTCGAAATCAATTTTTTGACAAACTCACTATTATATGTAAATCCTATGTCTAAGGGAAGCATATTAGTTATACATTATATCCTAGTAGTCCTAATTGTACAAAATTGAAAGAAAAATGAAAAATCCCCAATTTTAATTTTTATATTCATCATGAATCCTAGACTCAAATTGAGAGAAAATAGATGAAATGACTTAGAGTTGATGATCTTTATGATGTTAGGAATGATTATTAGTGTCGATTTGATCTTCAATTAGTGTTTTGGTGGTTGATTTTGAGTTATGGTGGTTTTGGTTTCGTGTTCGTCGCACCAGCAGGGAAGGGGTATGTTTAGTTTTGAGTTTTGAAAATTTTGATTAAGTGTGAAAATTTGATGTCTGCTGGTGGCGGTCCCATATCGATCAGGGGGCCGCCTGAAAAAGGTTTGGGGCCGCCTGAGATATGGGGGCCGCCTGTATTACAGGTTTTTAGACTTTTAAATTTTGACATGAATTTACGAGGAAGGGTGACTAATTAATTGGCATTTCGTGAATTAAAAATATTTAACAAGCTTCGGATGAAGTTGTTAAATTGTCATGACATGGAATGGAACGCGGACTAGAATCGAGACTAGAAGAAAGAGAAGCGGACTAACGTGATTTATGGAATGTGTTCCATCATTCCTAAACCAAGATAAAGATAATTAAACGTTTCACGTTTAAGGGGTTTCGTAAGAATGTCGGCGATATTGTCGATGGACGACACTTTTTCGATTGAGATATGTCCTTTCTAGATATTATCTCGAAGAAAGTGGTGACGAATTTCAATATGTTTGGTTCGAGAGTGTTTGATGCGGTTGTCGTAAAGTACTTCTACAAGAAGTTTTACAACTCCCTAGGCAGAGTACCTAACCGTTATAGTAATAGTATAGGCAAGACTCAGGGGTTGTTATCGTTCTCTAGGAGAATAGGTTGGGAAGGCTTGATCATGCCTACAAAATCTGGGATTGTTAAGAAGATATTTAAGTGTTTTTAATTTATAGAAAGCAATGTAATTCTATGGTTTGAGAGGTTTGGTTGGTTTTAGCTATTAAACTAAATATTAAACTATGATAATGGTGATAACAATATAATAAAAAGATTGTATTTATTTAATCATGTATTACTCCCTAGATTGCTTCTCCTAATGTTGTTGCTTTGTCACACTTGTGATGATCTATGTAACTATTTCCTAGGTCATGAACAAATTACATGAACCTGCCGTCTACTTAATATTCTGTTGAGGCAACACACAAGTAAGGTAGTATGAAGACTATTACAAGGCCCCCAAGAGTATATTAAATGCATTTGAAATATATTAAAAGTGGATCAACCATATAAGGGGAAAATAGTATGAAGACTGTTACCCGATGGTATCCTTTCTACACAATCATGTTTCCCTAGATATATCAACAGCGATACAGACAAAAGATGGTTTTCTAAAGCCTAACATGCATATTCATCACAAGAAGCAACACCACTAAGATCTAGATTCTACCTTACATACAATCATAAATGAACATAATAGAGAGTTTAGCCAAGCATGTTAAAGATAAAGCAAGAATAATAAATAATCAAACAACAAGACATATTGAATGATTAAGATAATTTTACTTGATTAAAACATGAATTGAAGGAAGTACAATAGGGTTTTGAGGCCCTAAAATCGTCCCTAACAGCTGCTAAACGAACTAGTGTTCGTCCTTTTCTTTTACTCTAAAGTTACACACTTAAAACCCAAAAAATAGATTTGTATATATAGATAAATCGCCGCGACGGCGTCACGTTTTAATCGTGACGCTGTCGTGAAAGAGAATATTCTAGATCTTGGGTTGGTTCGTGCGAGCTGACGCCGTCGTGAAAGGTTGTGACGCCATCACTAAGGGGGTTGTGACGGCCTCGTGTAGAGTTGGTGACGCCGTCTCCAGCCGCTGTGAGCACAAATCTTCAAGAGTCTTGGTGTTGGTCCATAGTCTTGTCTGTTTCTTCTCTAAATGAGCCCAAGTCACATGTATTTTCTTCAAATGCCTTCCAAATGCTAAATACCTGAAAAGGAACGATTAAATACTTATTTTGGGCATAAATGCACGATTTAGGAGGTTAAATAA
>BQNB010024563.1:0-22244 GCA_026074375.1 Tanacetum coccineum
ATGGCAACCTGTTCCTTGTAGATCTTAAGTTCAGTGGCTATTGGGTTATGAGGAACGAACGCATCATTAACAGGCAATACACATACACTATTTAGAGCGGAAGATGCACAACTTGGTACACCAAAAATGTCATTGACCGACAAATATTATTCATATGGAATAACATTACTATTCCCCATATGGACACTAGTTGTGTCAATAACATCTGACGGTTATACTTTATTATGGATCTTATGTTCGTCCTGATTAGAGACACTATGATCAATAGCATTTTCTAAAGTATGTACCTTAGATAAGATTGATGCATTGGATGGACCAGCTTGTGGATTTGCTGACCCGATTGAGGACACATTGGCCATGAATATTGACTGAGCAGTCAGTTCATCATCAACATCTGAATCAAAAGCGTCACATTCATCTGCCTAGAAGATGTTATCCTCATTCAGAGCTAAGTATTGGACAGGTTGATTATCCACATCTGCATCAAAGGTGTTGCCTTGTTCACCAGCCAGAAAGAGTAGTTCCACTTCATCCAAAACTGCACCATTCTCTTGGGCTTGCATCAGCAGCATCTTGTCCTTAAAATAATCAGAATTCTATGGACGCTTTGGATGAGTACAGTTCCTTGCAATATGTCTAACTCCATTACAATTATAACACTTGACCGGTTTCCCTTGACCTGCATTGGCATTCCCAGCTCTATTCTGTGCACCCCCATTTCCTGCTGTACCATTTCCCCGAGCCAAATACCTCTGATTCTGATTCTGTCGCCCTTGAACATTCTGAACTACTACCTGACCATCTTGAATAGTTGCTTGATTCCGGGTGTTAGATGAGGTTCGAAGTTGATTGTTGGTCTGAGGAAGCGTTGCTCTAAAGGATTGGGCAAGGAGCGCCATTTGTTTGGTGAGGTTGTCAAGTAGTTCATCAGTTTGAGTGTATCCGGAGTCAATTTGTGATGTTTCAGGGAATTGTGGATATTGTGGTGATTGAGGGTTTGTTGATGAAGAGGGATATTGATGAGACTGGACATGTGATGATTGGGCATGAGGTTGGACCGTTGACACAAATGCAAGTTGATCATTCATAGCAGGAGTGATTCTCTCAATAATCAGTCGATCTTGTGCAGCATGCTTCTCATGTTGTTTTAAGTATGCATACAGCTGTTCGTGATTTGTCTCTTTCAGACCTTTGTTGAGTTTAACGGCTGTCACGAACCTATCCCATTCAGGTGACATATTGTTTACGAACTTGGAGTTCAGTTGAATGTTAGGCATTGTCATTCTGATATTCCTCATGTCATTGACCAGCTTGTGAAAGCGAACATAGTACTCATTGATATTTTCACCTAAAAGCATCTTGAATCGCTCAAACTCATCGTACAGCTAAGATTCTTTATCTTCTTTTATGAGTTCAGAACCAACCAGAAGCGTTTTGACGTTGTCCCAAATTGCTTTTGCTTCGATGTTCTGATTGATGAGCTTCTAGATATCTTTAAGAAGTCCTTGATGCACAATATTGGTGGCACGGACATCTGCATCTTATCGTTTCTTCTCCGTGTCACTGAGGTCCTCATATGTATGAGGCCTTTCTAGTCCAAGAAGGACACCTCCCTCAGGGGTAGTTCCAAGGGCATCCCTTGTGGTTCCAAGCTCGAATGGTCCTTGATTAATCGACTGAAGAATTTGCAATCTATTTTCCTTTCCCCTACAGTACAATCAGATTCGTTATGACCATGATTCGTAATCAGTCCTATCGAGCATAGGAGGGCTGGTATTAGAACCGGCCGCTTGAATATCATATGAATTACTTGACATGGTTGATTACTTGTATTATGATAAACTTTGGATCGGTACAATGATTAGTGATTGTATGTTAAAAGTGATGATTGTTTGTTTGATTAGGTGATATGTTGTTTGATTGTGATTTGGTTTGGTTGAAATAAATTAACGTAATGAAGTTAATGAAACTTAGGCAAAACGCAGTGAAGAAGCCTAGACAAAACGCAGTGAAGAATGAAATTTTGCCAGAGTAACTTCTTATCAAAACGCAATATGGTCTTCAAGCAAAACGCAACCAAATGTTGAAGCAAAACGCAATGATGGTCTTGAAGCAAAACGCAACCAAATCTTGAAGCAAAACGCAATGATGGTCTTGAAGCAAAACGCAACCAAATCTTGAAGCAAAACGCAGTGATGGTCTTGAAGCAAAACGCAACCAAATCTTGAAGCAAAACGCAGTGATGGTCTTGAAGCAAAACGCAGTGGTCTTGAGGCAAAACGCAGTGAAGCAAAACGCAGTGAGGTCTTGAAGCAAAACGCAATGAGGTCTTGAAGCAAAACGCAGTGAGGTCTTCAAGTAGGCAAAACGCAACCTTCAATAACCAAAACGCAGTGACCAAAACGCAACCCCAAATACGACAAAATGCAGTACTATTGTACGATACAAAATGACAAAACGCAGTGTACTATTTGAGGCAAAACGCAATGAAGAATGTCTCAGAGAGGCAAAACGCAGTGAAGAAAAATACGAACTTTTTCACCTAAAAACACCTAAAAATCACCCTTTTGAACGTTTTTGCTTGGTTTCTTTTGTACAACTTGATCCTAGAAGGTTATAACAACTATAAGAACACTAACTTTAACATCACAAACGTGAGAATCAAAGAGTGTCAAGAAAAAGACCATAAACCTTCAAAAACCAAACTTTTGATCTAAACCAACCAAGAAAACGCACACACAATCTATCTAATCATCCCATGGGCTCTGATACCAATTGTAGTATATTGGATATCACAATACAAGCTTAGGAATGATGGGTTGGCCAAATTTCTAGAGAGAGAAAGTGACTAGTCTAGTGAGAGAAAACACCTTAAGTGTGTGTATTATCAAATGAACAACCAACCCCTTCCCATGGCTGGAAAGGGGTATTTATACAAGTGTTTTGGTGCCCCTAAATGGGCCATGGAGTGGGCTAACAAGTGGGTAAAGACCCGGCCCAACACCATAAGTCGTACGGTAACTAAACGATTAAAACTAAGACTACGAGCTAACCTATGCTAGATATAACACGGGGTGACCAGTATTTTTACATGGATTTTCATAATCCTAACACGCTACCACCTTTAAGATAACCTTATACCTCGTCATATGATTGTTTTATGAACATTTCACAATACTCGAGAAGACCACCATCCATCTTGGGACATTGTCAAGCTCGTCTGTCTCTATCTTTGTTTGTTTTTTCTTTATTATTTTTTATTATTATTTATTATTACTGTCGCGTACGAAAACTACCGATGCATACGTCAGCATTTCGTTCGGGACAATGTCCAAAAGGAAACATCTCCATCAAAATGGTTGCATCTGAAGATAACATCGCCATCATTCTTTCTTTACCCCTCAAGCGTGAATCGCTAAATTATCTTCCTCAAGGTTTAGGAATGATGGAACACATTCCATAAATCGTTCTCTTCTTTTCTTTTAGTTTCAATTCTAGTCCGTGTTCCATTTCGTGTCGTGGACAAGTAACTATTCATCATGAAGTACTTTAAGTATTTTTAATTAGCGAAATGCAAATTAAAATGTCACTCTTTTTGAAAAAATATCAATTTCCTCAAACATCCCTTCTGTTTGTGGTCTGGCGGCCCCCAGATCTATTCTGGCGCCCCCCATATATATATGGGACCGCCGGCAGCAAGCTTGTAATACCATTCATTTTTTTTCATAACCTAACATTTCCTCTCTTCTGCTATGAGTTGACGTCTACTCCACACCCAAACCTATACCCAATATCTCTCTATAGATCAATGAGTCATCCTCATATCCCAACACTCACAAGCATCGGTGCTTATGTTTTCAAGAGTCAAGTGAGTTTCATAATGAAATGTGTCTCATTATCAAACACATTCCTTACAATCGATAGACTTACAATCCATCACTTCACAATAAATTCCCTCACATACAAACCTTGCCCTCACATCTCGCATACGTCTTGTCTCAATTCATAGACGATTCCTCTCACTACTAAACGTTTCTTCTCTCTTCTAGTAGTCGTTTCACTTCTAATAGTCTTTCTACTTCTAAAGTTTCTTCTCACTTCTAAACGTCCCTTTTCACTTATAATAAGTCTTATCTTCTCTAACGTTTCACGTCTAAACGTTTCTTCTCTTTTAATAGTTATGTTACTATTAAAATTCCTCCTACATCTCTCCCTACTTAATTATTTCATCCGAAATATTTATGTAATTTGCTAAACGCAAATGTCACTCCTTCGCTAAACTTTTCACTTTCTAGAAAGTGAAGAACATAAAGAAAATTTTCAATCTTCAAGTGTTATTAAGTCACCACAATGTTGAGTCTCTCATTATTCTTCCACCATTGAAAGAACCACCACCTCATTTCACATACTCATATTTGTTCCTCAATATTGTCAACCAACAAAACACTAAACAAACCTTTAAATTCCCAATCCTTCACCTTTATCTCGATAGAATCACGTGCACATCAATTGTTAGTGCAAATGATATATCAATCTTTTCTAACAACCTCTTGTCAACACGTTCCTCCTTTAGTCTCTCTCATCCTTTCCCACTTTCGGCTCTACGTAATTATTTTCATTCATATCCAAGAGCACATCATCTCCATCCTTGTCTTATTTTTCTTTTTATTCTTTTAAAGTATATATTTTTTTTTTGACATATTTTGCTAAGATATTAAGTGTCATTCGTCTACTTTTAAAAATCCATAATAAACTAATCCCATTCTTGTTTATTTAAAGTCGGTCTAATCTTTCTCCGTAAACATATGTCTTGAGTCTTTTAATTATATCATTTAGATTGTTGTTTTTAAAATAATGTTTGCATGTGTCTAGCTTCTAACTTTCTTTTAAAGTGTCATACTAACACCTAAAATGCATGTCTAGTTCCCCGCTAATATCTTGCTATATATATATATATATATATATATATATATATATATATATATATATATATATATATATATATATATGTGCACTTGTCTACTAACTTTGTTTTGTAGCACACATCCATATCTTGATTCCTTGGTGCCCCAAACAAAGGTGAGCATACACCAAGGGGGAGCACTTGCTAGCATTTTACTTATTTAAATTGCATCAAACTTCTTGAGCATCGATGGTAATTTATTTGATTCGTGGATCCTTTAGAGTCAATATACAAGGAATGTAATTATCATGGGGATACAATAAGCAAGGGGGAGCTAGGAGATATGTGGTTAAATAGCATGGATTTGGTTAAACTGTGATGATAGAAGACTTTACTAGGATGATGCAAGCTCACCTTAGAGGAAAGATAAGTTAGGATTGTCAAATACGATGAAGGGTTCATTCATACTCCAAATACTTCACCTGCTCCACTTCAAAATCACCCTCAACCTTAAGGTCCCATTTTCATACCTTTAAGTTATATATTTGAAGTACCTATTTTATTTTCATGCCTTCCTCTCAGCTCTCACGACCTCCTCTAAATTATCCAAGAAACACAAAACCGCCTCAACCTTATTTCTTATATTTTCTTCTCATTCCTCCAACCTATATACTTGGAGCATCTACCTTTTTCTCATTCCTTCAACCTATACAGTCGAAGTACCTACATTCTTCTCTTGCCTAATTCTCATCTCTCATGACATTTTTTAAACTATCCAAGAAACACGCAATCATCTTCACCTTTATTTCTCAGAACTTCTCCTCATACCTCAAACCTATAAAGAAATGTTTTTATTTGGAAATTATTTTGAATTTCAAAATCTGGTCATTTCCCCCCTAAAATAAGTGTCACTTTCACCAGACAAGTTTGTCACCACAAAAAGACAAAAACAGAAGCGTCTGTCGGGGCGGTCCTTTAATTCGGCTGGTGGCCCCCTTAATTATCCGGAGGCCCCCTAATATATCTGGGACCGCCGTTTCTTGACAGGCTATTTTTTTAGCTCCTATAAATAGTGGGTCATATCCAACTATTTTCATAACCCTTTTTGTACGATTTTCTTTCAGTTCTTTCTCTCTTTAGATCTCACTAAATCTCTCTAAATCTTTAATCATTCAACTTGGTTAATCTTGTTTAAATGTGATCAAATCTTCTATCCTTTCCTCAAGTGCAAGAGAAAAACTTCGGTCATCTTTAAAAAAAACAAAAAAAAAATAAAAACCCCCCCCAAAAAAAAAAAAAAAAAAAAAATGATTCTTGAAGTTAATGTAGTTAGTTAGTTCCATTCTGTAACATTTGTTACATATAGATCGAGTCTATGTCTTCTAATCTTTAGTAGTGTCTAGATCCGAATGGTGTATATATTTGGATGGGTTGATTGTGGGTTGGTTAGTATTTTAGGCCTTAAAATACATTGGTGAAGTGGTAGATTGGTTCTAGCTAAGATTAGGACTCGACATCTAGCTTAGTGTTGGAAAATAATGTAAGCGACGCGGTTTATGTGTTTAGGCCATAAAACACAAGGTTTGTTATGTTGGGCCATAAAACATAACGAGTTTGGTTGTACCCGAAGAAGAACTCGACATCTAGCTTAGTGTCGAAAAACAATGTAAGCATTGGTATAAGGTTTTCTCCGCCGAAAGGGAGCTTGTTGATTAGTGAAGTAACTCTCGAGTTGGATACTCGAGGAGTGGAGTAGGGCGAAGCGGAGCTTCATAACGAAACCACTTATAAATCATCAATGTCGTTTGCATATTCTTTACCCTTCGCTTTACTAATTTATTTACATTTACCCCCCCCCCCCCCCCCCCCCCCCCCCCCCCTATTGCTTTCCTTTTATACTTGCATTGTGCTCATGATTGTGTGAATGGTTATGTATATCTTGTTAGTTAAAGTTATGTAGCTCTTTGTGCTAAATAGTGTAAGTGTGGTTATACTGTTAGAATATGCTTTAGGTATTATAAACCTATGATCGACACTTCTCATATTGCGTCAAACTTGATTGGTGATTTGATACAAAAGATCTAGTCTAAAAACCTCTTCTGAAGGCGGTCCCATAAATCAGGCGGCCCCCTAATATACTTGGCGCCCCCCATATATATATAGGACCGCCGGTAGAAGAGTGATTTAATCCTTGATCTTAAAGTTTTTATAATGGAAACGTATTCACCCCCCCCCCCCCCTCTACGGTTTCCACAGAAATGTTAAGTAATCAAAAACCCTCCAGTAAAAATTAGGTCTAGGGTTTAGTTCATTTGAAGCATCATCTAGTGGAACTAAAGAAATAAAATTTGTGAAGGCTCAGAAAAAGGCGTCCTCTGATGGAGGTCCCATAAATATGGGCGGCCCCCATATTGTACAGGCGGTCCCTAAAATAATTATGGGACTGCCAGCAACTACGCCTGGATCTGAGAAAAGTGTGTCTTTTCAAAAATCTATTTTTGGTCCTAGACCAAAACACATAATAGTAAACAATGTCAAAGTTCCCGTTGCTAGTGATAATAAAGTTAAACAATTTTATAAGCCATTGTCAAAACCCGGAGTTGGATTTTTAAAACCTAATTTTAGATCAAAAACTCCACCACCTAGAAGAGTAAATAATAATTATCTGTTCTCTAAGACACCGCAAAAAAAAACGGGATACGTTGGTCCGCAAAATTAAAACCTCGTGCTTTCCTGTAACTTGTGAACAATTTCAACGTCAAAGTTACATGCCATGCGGAAATGTGTATTCTATTCCAACATCCTACACTAATCTACATCACATGTAAGGGATGTTTAGCACTAACAACTTTGGACCCATGAGATATTGGGGACCAAATGTTTGAGTTATTTCCCTACAATAAATAGATATGCCTTGGAGTCGACTTGGAACCCGATGAGTAGATAAAGGATAACGGATGCTCCAAATACATTATGGGTAATCAGAAGCTCTTGTCAAGCTACAAGGCATACAACGGAGGTAATGTCATTTTTGGTAGCAATCTTCGCGGTAACATCATTGGCAAAGGTACGATTTCGAATGATTCTCTCAAAATAGACAATGTAGAACATGTAGATAACTTAAGATTCAACTTGTTAAGTATAGGAAAAATATGTGATAATAAGTGTTGAGTAACTTTCTCTGAACGTGATAGTGAAATCACTAAGGATTGTAAGGTCAAAGGTATAGGTATTAAGAAGAAAGGCTTATATGTGATGAAATTAGGAAATAAGCCTAAAGATCAAATTTGTCTAGCAACGTTTGATGAAAACTCCACGTTGTGGCATAGAAAATTAGGTCACGCAAATATGCGTCTCATTCAATCGTTAGCATCTAAGGAATTAGTTAGAAATGTTACTAAGCTTAAGTTTGATAAACACTTATGTGATGCTGCAAAATTAGAAAACAAGCTCACGCTAGTCACACAACTAAGAATATAGTCTCAACGACTAGATGCTTAGAACTTCTTCATATGGATCTCTTCGTTCCATCCGGCGTATAGAGTTACGGAGGAAACCGCTACACCTTAGTCATTGTAGATGACTACTCTAGGTATACTTAGACTAGATTTCTTAAGGACAAAATCGAAGCCTTCGATCAATTCAAAATATTTAGTAAGAAAATTCAAAACCAATTAGGATGTACAATAGTGTCAATAAGAACCGACCACGGTAGGGAATATGATAATGAAGTGCAATTTAGAGAGTTTAGTATGCCCAGTAGAATTACACATAACTTCTCAGCTCCACGCATTCCTCAATCAAATGGCATGGTTGAAAGAAAAAATAGGACACTTCACGAAATGAGTAGGACTATGTTGAATGAGTAATCATTACCACAAAAGTTTTGGTGTAACGCAGTAGATACTTCAACATACATTCTCAACCGAGTCCTAATTAGAGCTGGTATGCGTTTAATTACACATACCTTTCACCATTAAAACCGGACTTAAATGACCAAAAACGTACCAAAAATACATTGTATTTGTATGTTTTCACTTATTTTGTGCAGGAAACGGATATCCGACAAAAGGACGAAAAACCAAGCAAAAACGGACAAAACCGAGCACGGAATGGTAAAGCGTGGAAAAGACAAAGTCAAATCGAAGCCAAAGACCAAAAAGTCAAAGTCAAAGTCAACCCGCAAAAGTCAAGGGTCAAACCCGAACCCATCTAATGGGCCGGGGAAAGCCCATTAGTATATTTAATGAAGACTTGAAGCCCATTTTTAAATTCAAAAGCCCAATTCCATTTTAAACCCACTCGGGCCAAAAATACCAAATAGGCCCATTACCCTTTTTAATTAATAAAGCCCAAAGGAAGTTGGGGGGCCACTTCTGCCAACCTCCCTAACTTACACCCACATTGGACTTTTCATGAAACAAAGTATATAACTCTCGAGGGTGAAACTTGCCAACTGCCTAAACCTTTTACACCCACAAGGACGAAATTTGCAAAAACAATATACAACCTGAGGGACCATTTTTGACAAACCACTCAAACTCACCCCTGAAATTAAACAACTGTTTATCTCTTTCAACAATTTCCCGCCAAAACTCACCCCCCCTCCTCCTGTCACTCTCACACCTTAGAAACCCCCTCACACCAGTCCAAAACCATCACCACCACCTTCCCCACCTCTCACATGGGCTAACATACAGCTTGGCAATCCCTTGAGTGATTATTGGCTACAAAATCAAATGATTTAGATCATTTTGAGTGGGCTTCAAGAAAGTTAATGGCCAAGATCAGCTTTGGGTTTTATCTCACAAAGGAAGCACAAGAAGCACAGGATTGAAAACCATAGATTAGGGTTTCACTATAAATAGGCAAATTGTAATTTCAATTGTCTGTCGAAATTTTTTGTTAAGTCAAAAAGCTTGTAACAAATATTTGCACTAATTTAATATATTTCAGCTTAAGTTTTCTGTCATTTCATTTTCTTGTCATTTAAATTTTTGCATTTAAATTTCTGTCATTTTTAAGCTTTCTTTAAAATAGTCACTTACTTATTTGTCTTTAAAATTCTGTTGTTTAAGCTTATAGATAACCTTTTAAGTCATTAAAAGACTTTATATAAGCACATTTTCATTTTCTGTCAAAGCATTCAAAATTCCAAATATATATTAATGATATATATAATATTTTATATTTTTTCAATTTTTATATATATTTATATTATATATATATAATATATATATATATATTTATATATAATATATATATATTATATATTTTTATATATATATATTGTATAAAAAAAAAAAGAGAAGAAGAAAAGCAAAAGGAGCAAGGAGTTTTCAGGGTTGTTTTGGTTTGATATTGATTCAGAATATTGGACTTAGGGGTGGTTAGGATTAGTTTTAGGATCCCTTGCATTTGGACCCCTTGTAAGTCACTTTTTCCATTTTTTTTTAGTTTTTGCTTATTTTCACTATTCATGAGCTTATTGTTGCTTATTTGTGTTTTCTCTGCTTATTCATGCTATGTTATGTTTGTTTAAACTCCGTTGATGCTCTCATGTACTTTATTCATGTTTTTATGCTTAATCTGTCTTATATGGCTTCAAAACTGAGTGTTTCTACTTGCTTATTTTTGAGCTTATTTCTGTGAGTTACTTGTTTATATTTCCTTATTGTTGCTTGTTTTAAATCTGTGTTCAAAGACCCTAGCTTAAATCTCTTTTAATTTCTTTAAAATTTTGATTTATCAAGTTAAAGGGGTGTTTGGCACAACACCCCAAAGTGGGTCAAATTTGGTTAAATACCCTTGGGTCAACTTGACCATCTTTAGCAGGATTATTTTAAATGTTTTAAGTCATTTTCAAAAAGTTTGTGAAACTCTTAGTCATAATTTAAGAGTTTCTAAGTGTTTTTGAAAAGTGGTGGGTCAAAACTGTATCAACAAGCTTATTTGATTAAGCTTGGTTTTGACAGCTTTTGAGCTTTGTTTTGAGTTGTTTTAAGTGTCTAAAGCTATTTTAATAAAGATTCTTAGTCATTTATATTGTTAAGGAACTAGTGTCAAGGCTTTTGTTAAGCAATTTTTTTAGAACTGTCTTTTTAAACTCAAGATTACCAGATGGTTATTTCTGTTTTTAAACCCTAATTTTTTGCATACAAGCTTACAAAGAAGCTACCCTCAGTCTGTTTTAGCTTTAATTTTCATTTTGAGTTATTTCTAAGCTCATTTTTGTCCCTTTAAAACTGCCAAAAGGGGTGCCTTGGTGCAAAAGCTTAATTTCAAACCCATTTTTCTTGGCTTATTTGTGTTCATTTGTTTAAGTCTTTTTGCACTTTTAGAATGGGCCATAAAGCTAGAGTTCATGGCCCTGTAAGCTTTAGCCTAGCCCCCCCTTAGGCGCTTACTTTTAGGCTCAAGTAGGGTATAGCCAGTGTGTATTGCAGTGTAGGGATTAAGACTGTATGACTTACTTAGGGCTTATCAGATTACGCTTAGTGTATGTTTTCTTGTAATTAGGTTTAGTAGCTTCCTTAGGATTGCTTATTTCCCCTTACATTTGCTTATAAGTTTTTAAAAATAGCCAAACGGATTAAGCACTTATACCTTAAGCTTAGTTAAGCTATATGTCTGAATGATTTAGTTTTTTCCAGCTTATTTGTTGGTTTTTAAAAATAGTTGTAGTTTTATAAAATGCTCCCTTAAATGTGTTTAACAAGTTTTAAAAAAATCATTTTACAAAAAGTTACTGTAGCATAGCTACAAGTGGGACTCGAACCCCTGACCACCAGCTTGTATGCCCAACGTGTTTACCAATTGCTCCAATAGCTCATCCAACAAAGTCTTGCACAATTAATTTATTAAGGGCTCTTTAGCCCGTTAAGCCCATAAGCCCTTTTAGCTTTTTTACAGCTTATTTGGATAAGCTGGCAAACTTTTTTCATTTTTCTTAGGTAAAGCATCTCTTAAGCTATTTTTCAGTATTTTTGAGAATTTTCCAGTTTCGTTTACTAATTTTAATCTTTTATTTTCATTAAAACTGTTTTTTATTATAATAAATTAAATAAAAATCAAAAAAAAATATTTTTCTTTTTTTAGAAAATATCTTTATAGTTTTCACGTAGAAAAAAATAGAAAATCTTTCGTAGGGTCGTTTTTGCAAAATCTTACTTTTTAAAGAACGGGATTTAGCCCCGTTTTTGTTTTTTCATTTTAAAGCTCGTTTTAACTCCGTTTTCGGTCTAGTCTTTTTCATTCTTCATTATTAGTCACCTAGAGTAGATTAGAAGTAAAAATTTCTTTGTAGGGTTAATTTTTAAGATTTTAGGTTTTTGACCCCTTGTTCGGGATTCCTGCTCTCGTTTTTCAGTTTAATTTCGTAATTTTTAGGTTTTTCTCAATCGTTTTTGCTTATTATTGATTAATTTAGCTTTCTAAACTCCCAAATCATTAATCTCATTCAAACTCCAATTTTCCGACTGTATCGATTTTCAAGCACAGCCTCGTTGGGGATAAACGACCCGGGAATATTCTATACTACTTCTCGGTTTCATTGATTATTTTTAGATTATACTTATTATATATATCGTATATATATTATATATTATATATATATATATATATATATATATATATATATATATATATATATATATATTATATATATATATATATATATTACTATATATATATAAAAGGTGTTAGTTTAAAAATTCTAAATCATTTTTTGGCGCCGCTGCCGGGGAGGTTGTGAAACGATTTTCGTGTTTGTTTGACGATTAGTGTTTGAAGACCCTTCTCTCGTGAAGTTAATTTTCCCGTTAGTGAATATTTTCTTTTATTTATTAAAAATATAAAACACAAAAATAGTTTTTATTTTCTTTTATTAGTATTAGAATATAAAAAAAATCAAAAATATAAAAACATTATCCTTAATTATCAATAAAAATCACCATCAAAATAATGCTTTCAACTGAAGCATTATCATAATAATTTCCCGAACAAAAGATTTAAAACTTGTCTTTGTGTCACTTATGAAATACGGCTCACCTTTAATTGATAAACAAACTATAAAAGGGGTATAAGGAGGGTTGTTCCGAGGAACTACGACCACAAAGGAGAAGGTTTTTAATAGCTTTGCGCTTTCCCACTCCTCCGCTCCTTTGTGCGTTTGTCTTTTAAAGAGCTACCGTGAAACAAGTTGATTATTGGTTTAAGTTGTCTTATCTCATTTTGTCCGTTAATAAAAGATGTTGCTTAAAAAATTCGAAAAGCCAAAAATAATCTTCTTTTTCTTCTTATCCATTTAATTCTTTTCTTAACCCTCAATTGTTTAATTCTTATGGCGTCACTCGATCGTCGTTTGAATCCCCTTTACGCGATTAAAGAGTGTTCGTCCTGTGGGATCTTTGACACACTAAAGACTGTGGATTTCAAAGGGAGTCTTGAAGACAAGATTCTTGTTCCATTACCCGACTTGTCTCAACGACCCTTTAAAATTGAAAAAATTTATCTCGATTGTGGAGACCCGGTTCATGGTCTATATTACCGACAATGTGCTCTAATACGAAAGACATTAGAGGAAGTTTTTCAAGACTTCCAAGACACTTCCAAGTCATCCAATGACAGTAACGATATTCTAAACACTTCCGAGTCATCCAATCACAACACTAATGTTGTTAGTGCACCTCGAGAGCCATTCGTTGTCAAACAGGACCCCGGTGTAAATTCTTCGCAAAGTCCTCTACAAATTAACCACAATTGTTGTTTCGAGTGTGGTGATTCGTTAGATGGAATCTTTTGTCAACGATGTACTTGCAATTCTTGTGGAAATGGTGCTCATATTGGTTATAATTGTCCACCAAAAGCTCTGATTATCTTTAATCCAGAACAATGCACTCAAACCATTTATGAGCTCCCACAGACTTTGCCCGACACTTATGATTCCAAACCTAATTCTGCTGATGATTTTCCTAACGTTTTCAACCCACCTCCACAACCTCCTATGTATTCTTGTGAATTTTGCGGGAACAATGCTCATTATGGTCACTATTGTACACCTCAAGTTCTGTTTATCTATCCGGAACCATGTTACAATCAAGACTTTAATTTCCCGCAAGATTTTCATGATTTTCAACAACAATATCTTTGTTGTGAAAATTGCGGAGGCCCTCATGAAACTTTTCAATGTCAACCAATGAATGAAGGCTATTATTATGAGCAGAATTCTTGCTATGATCTTAATTCTTTTGGTTTTGACCAATTTCAACCCCTGCAATATACCCTTAATCATCCAATCTTAAATGTTCAAAATGAGTTTCTCAATTCTCAAAACAAGCTTATGGAGCAAATGACATCCATATGTGATATGGTTGGTCAAATTATGCAAAAAAGAAAGAAGAAAGGTGAATTGCGGAAGATCAAGCGGCTAAAGATCGATATTGGAAGATTCCTATTTGCTATGATGATGATGAGGACTATACCATTGCAATCACACCCGTTTTATCAACCAAGGAGCTTGTTGACTCTCTCATAATGGAGGATGAGCATCTTGACACTATTCTAGCAACGAAATCCGACGAAGTAATAAAGTCTAGCGTTGAGAACCTTGTTCCAATCCCAAGTGAGTTCAAGGGTATTTCTGAAGATACGTGTGATGTGCCCGTCTGTGAAGATCCTTCCACTTTTGATGCTTTGAGCAATCATTCTGAGATTTTATCTGATTCTAATAATGATGGTACTTCAAGTGATGACGATTCTTATGAGAACATCGAGTACATTGAAGCATCACCTCTCAATTTGGAGATCGATAGTTTAGAGGAGGTGAATGAAGATCAAGAAGAGAAAGAGTTTGACTTAGAAGATATTTTTCAAATCCAAGACGTTATTCTTCGTGAGAAATTGTTGAAAATTAGTCATCTGGTTACTAATATCGAATCTTTGAAAGATAACCCCACTCCTGATCGTGTGCTCAAGTCTACCTTTTCATTTCCTATTCCCATTATGGATAGTGAATCGTTCTTTAAGGAGTCTGATAATTTTCTTTCTCATTTAGATAATTCTTTACCCGAATTCAAGACTTTTAGCGATCATACGGAAGAGACGAGAAGTGGCAGTACCACTACTCATGCTAATAACTCTCTTCCTGAGTACGATTCGTTTCTTTTTGAGGTTGAGCCCGATCAGGAAGGATTGACTGGCATTGTTATTTCTGATAATTCAAATAACCCTCTTTTGGAACTTTCTGAGTTTGAATCATTCCACTTTGATCTTGATCCGTCATTTCCTCGTCCTCCTCCAGAACCACCAAATGTTGAGATTAGCTTAATTATTGAGACCGATGCACGCGTGATAAACAATTTTGATGAGCTTAATGAAGATGAATGTTTTGACCCAAGGGGAGATGAGATTAATGTTGAAGATGACGATTCCTTCATATTTGTCATTCGGACTTTTCTCCCGTTTCTCACTTACCCTGAGGTATCTCCCTTACTTCTCTCCACCAGGAGTGAAGACACCATTTTTAACCCTGGTATCTCCACTTAGAACCGGTGGCATCTCATCGGAATGGAACTTTCATGTTTATCCAAACATTCATGAAAGCTGGATTGAGATTTTCTCTTCCATTTACTCTCTCCAAGGACGAATGAATTCGGAGATCGAGTCAAGCTATGTGACTCGGTTACCAAAAACAAAGCGCTTCGTGAGAGGCACCCCATGTTTATCAATTTTCTATTTTCTTTCTAGCTTCTAATGTATTGTGAGGACGCGTGTACTCTTCCGTTCTTTGTGTTTGTTGTTTGTACTTGTGATTGTTTGCAGGTTTTACCCAAATTTTCTGAAGATTCTCGTGTTCGGTGTTTTGTCCCGGTCCACTCGAGCTTCCTAGCCTTTGCTTGCCATTAGTTTGGGGAAATCCGATATCCTAAAGATTATTATCGTCCAACATTTATCTTTTAGCACACTTAATAAATGGCTAAAGATTTTTGTGATACTTTCTTCATGTTTGAGTTATGCATTCGACCTTTTTGAGTTCTAGTATGAGGTTTTTAAGTCTTAGGCTAGGAAACATTGAGAACAATGTTTGATTTTAGTATGGGGTAGTATATCTTCGATATGATCTTACCTACCTTTATCCGTTGTTCTCACGTACCCCGTTTTCCTATAAAATTTTAAAAAAAATATGAAAAATTTTAAAAATTTCAAAAATAAGTGTTTTTGTCACAATTTTGACTTTCTTGCTGGGTAGAATAAGAGTAAATTTTGACCCGATCGAGCGTGTTGAGCTCTAGCTTGTTTCTTAACTTTTAGGCTAAGCGTTCGCAATTATCGCGAAGAACGAAAAATGATAGAGTTAGGTATGAGTAGGATGCTAAACAAATATTATTTGGAAATCTTAAGAGCTCATATATGTAACTTGTTTCTTTTTCTCCCATAAGCTCTTAACCGGATTAATATACGTGCTGTTTTTGGAGATTAAACTTAAATCAATAATTTTTAATATATAGCAAAAATTTTAGTCTTAGTTCAAATTTATACTTGAATTTTTTAGAAAGAAGTCTTCTATATATTATAAAAAAATAATAATAAATAAATAAAATAAAATAAAATGATGAAAAAATATATATGATGATAAAGAAAATATATATAATATATAATAATAAAAGCTGTGGGTTGATAAAAGTTTACTACATCTTGCCGGCTCACAACCGATGTTGCAGCCTTCTAAAAGGTCGAGGGTTACAATTGCATAAATGTTTAATTTTTAGTTTAAATTAATAAATAGATTTCTTTTTGTTAAATTCAAATATGCTTTTGCACTTTGACTATTCTATTTTATAAGCTATGAATATTCGGGAAACCTGAGAGTTTTTGAAACCTAAGGTCCGTGAGTCCCGATACTAGTCTCTGTGGGGTGTCAAAAGCCTGGTCACTTAGCCGCAAGGTTGGGATGTACCGAGACGAAAGTCGCTACATGGGATGATCTCGCCTTTAAACTCAATACTCTCGGATAGAACGTGAAGCATAGTACGTTGATCCATGGTTGAAATTCATAATAGCACGAAAGTCGCTACATGGGATGATCTCGCCTTCAAACTCATTATTCTAAGGTGGAACGTAAAGCATAGTATGTTGCAAAACTTTGATCCATGGTTGAAATTCAAAATAGCACACTCACTTAAGATATAATAAATGTCGGGAGTGAAAAGTTCACAAGTTGCCAATATGAGTAGTGTTAGCATCTTTTCTGATATTTAGCTGTGATTTCGTTTTAAGCTTGGTTTGGATAAGTGAAAAGTCGGGGACGATGAATTTATCCTTTTTGGGGCATTTTCGGATCGAAATGCATCTTGTTCTATGATCCCTAACAGTTATGGAAATAACGAAAGTCAAAATAATAAATAAATAAATAAAATGAAAAAGTTTTAGAAAAATGGAAAAAAGGGGTGTTTTATAACTTGTGATTTCTTAATTTTTCCCACAAAAGTCTTTGCTGCTTTTCAAAGATTTAGTTTAAGGAAGTTTTGAGGTATTTGGTTATAAAGAAAATAACATTGCGTGAGGACACGCAATCGCTTAGTTTGGGAAATTTTGATACGTGTGAAAACACATATCCGTTTTATATTAAAAATGGCCCTAAAAAGACAAAATTGTGCTTTAAATGCTTGAATATTGTTTGTTTTGTCTTTGTGATTGTGTAGGTACGGATATTGCAAAAATCTCAAGAAAACGGTTAAAACCGGACAAACACGGACACGGGAACGGAATTGAGTGTGCAAGAGCCGGGAGAATGATATCAAAGGTCAACAAAAGTCAACCTATGGTCAACAGTGGTCAACCATAAAAAGACAAAACCCAAAAATTCCAAATCAGTCCCTCAAAGTTAACCAAATTGCAAAAAGAGTCCTTAAACCCTAACGGTGTTAACTCTTGTTTATAAGAGTTAACACTCGTTAATCCCTTATAACAAATCCAATAAGCCCGAGCCCAAACACATCCCGTAGCCCAAACCCTTATAAGCCCGAAGTTATTAACCCGAGAAATCAAAAAGTCAAACATCCCTTTATAAAAGAAAAGGCGCGGGAAATGTTGTTATTACTATTCACCATCTTCTTCCTATTACCACGAGGTCAAAATCAAGGGGCAAGTGCAAATTAAGGGCATGGAAGGGTAATTCAAGTGGCTAAGTACACGTTGGCAGAGTATTACATCATCTCTCATTCTCATTGGCCAAAACCCAAAGGGAATGACACGCGGTTCTGACAACAAACATACGAGTAATGAGGATTTTACACTAAAACGCTCACGAAAGAAGCACAGGAGTGTCACATCACGGATTGCCACGCTGGCAATCCGTATGAGCTAAGATTTGATCTAACGGACCCCAATTGAGATCCAATCATTGGAAGAAATAGAGGGACAGGATTCAAGGGAGCGTGTGAAGGACTTGACACCTAGAAGCTTCTCCTGGCAGCTATAAAAAGACTCTTTCACTCTCACATGATCATCTTCCTTTTTCCTAAAAACTTTTAGTTTTCATTAGCTTATGTAATTTTCAGTTTTAAATGTAATTTTTCTCTTTAAACTTTTGTAACTTTCAATTTCCAAAGCATTGTAATCCGTTTTAAGTTTTAATAAAATCATCATTTTAAGTTTTCATAAGCTGTGTTACTCAATAGCTCTTATTACTCTCAAATGTTTGTGCTACTATTCCAAAAGCTCTAAATAAGCTCTTTCTAGCTCTTTCAAGTCTCCAAGCTTGGAATTAAGCTCTAATAAGCCTTAATATACTGAAACTTTAAAATCAGCTTAAAAACCCTTGCTATTTGATTTTGACTTATGGAGAAGCCTTAAAAATGGAAGACTCACTATGGACTTATATTTGGCTATTGACAATAAGCCAGAGCTTGTAGATTGCTTAAGGTTCTAGTAAGTATTCATTTAAGCTTTCCTGTCTTAAATTTCTTAGTATAGTTTAGCTTATTTTGCTTAATTGTTTGCTTAATTGTGCTTATTATTGTTTCAATATGCTTATTAAAGTAGTTTAGATAATCTGTCTTTAAGTTCAGTAGCATAGATATTAGTTTTCTTAATTTTGTCTCTAAATACTCCAAAAACCAAAAAATAGTAATAAAAAAATAGTTTAGCTGTATACTTATTAAGTTTGGCTTTTTGTCTGCTTAGGCTTGCTCATTAGGTTTGTCTTAAGCTGCTTATTATCTGTATTTTAGTATTTGAGCTTTTTAATTCATTTTAATAAAGCTGTATATGGATAGTGAGTAATGTATAAAGGGTTTTTGCCATAGCAGATTTAACCACAAGTTAAAACTGCTAGTAGCCAATTGGTCTTTGGAAATTAATTTTAATCTCTAATCTAAGGTTGCTAGAGTAGGTTTTATGAGTTAGTTTAGAGTTAATCATATTTTTCATAAGCTAGTTAAAACAAGCTCAAATCTGTTAAGTCTATCTTGCATTTATTAAGTTTGATTTTTTTAGGTAAGTGAATTGATCTTAGTTGCTTTTAGTGTGGTTTTAAAAAGTGTTAGAATGACTATTATTAGGACTGCATTGAATTAGAGTTAGGATTTGGTCATTTTGCTTGCTTACTGCATCAGTAGTTCATAAGGATATATAGTCATTTTATAGTTTGATTTTCAGTAGGTTTTAGTCACTCTTAGGATTTGAATTTCATAGTTTAAGCTGTCATTAGGTCATTAATCAACTTTTTCAATTTGCTTTTCCAAATTAATCTCATTTGCTAATCTGAATTTAAGCTGCAAAATGGCTTTTTTTCTTTCTGAAAACCAAAAAAAATAAACTTAGCTGGGTCTGAGTTGTACAAGCTGTTTTCAATCACCTTTTTCAATAAGCTCTAGTTTTCAAAAGTTGATTTAAAAAGCTTTTTTAAGAAGACTTTTAGCTAGTCTTTCAGAAAAACCAAGTTCCATATCATAAAGTTCTTGTTTATTTGCTTAATTTTTAAGCTCAAACAGGTAGGTTTAATGCTGTTTGGTTCACAGTTGCATTTAAGTGCTTATTTCTTATTTTTTAGCTTATGGCTTCTTGTTTTTGCTTATTCTTAGCTTAAATCTGCTTATTAGGTTAGTTTAGCTTAAAAGTTTTCAAAAGCTTAGCTTCTGATGTAGCTTATTGTGCTTTCTAGCTTAATTGATTTTTGAGCTTTTAGAGTAATTTCCTGAGTTTGGTATTTAGACCATTAGATTCAGTTAGCTTTTAGTATAGTTAGGTAAATTAGCTTATTAGACTTAGCTTCTAGACTTTACAAGCTTTCAGAAACAACTTTTGGTTTTGAATTTAGTGCTTATTTGAGATCTTTGTGCCTCTTTGAGTGAAACTTAGCTTTTTAGCTTTCAAAAGCTAACTTTCTGTAACAGCCTACTTCTCAAGCTGTTTGAGAGCTTATTTCTTAGTTTGAGCTTATAGTGTCTTTATTAAAGTTGCTTAAAAAAGTGTAATCTACAACTTTTGTTCTTTGAGTTTTCAAAAAAAAAGGGTAAGTGGAAATCGGAGGTGAGCAAGGCTCGAACCCCTGACCTCAACACTTTCAACCCTTTTATAATACACACTCACTACCACTGCGCCCTGGGGTCTTTTTCATTAGACTCTTACACAATTTAATTCTTATACTCTTTTTAGCCCAATAAGCCTTATAAGCTGTATTAGCTTATTTCGCAGCTTATTCAATAAGCTGTGATCTCAAGCTTATTTTTACTAGGTTCCAATTAGTATAAGCTATTTTCTGTAATTTTTCTAGAATTTTTATAAATAGTTTAGTATTTTTAAACATTTATTTTCATTAAAAACTTTAAAAAATCATAAAAAATAGAAAAATAATCAAAAAAATATAAATCTTTTTTAGAAAATTTTCTTTTATCATAAAGTTTATAGGAAAATTGGTTTTGCTTTCGTAGGGTCTAATTTGCAAAATTTCGATTTTTAAAGAACGGGATTTGTTCCCGTTCTCGTTTTTCGTGTTTTAAAGCTCATTTCAAATCCGTTTTTGTTCTAGTTTTCTTTAAACTTACTTTTTAGTCAAATAGAGTCCATTTAAAAAGAAAAATTTAAGTTAGGTTTAATTTTAGAAATTTAGGGTTTTTGACCTCCGTTTAGGGGTCCCGTTTTGCGTTTTTAGTTAAAATTTGGTTTCCCGTTATTTGTCTTCGTGCTTAATTGTTATAATTTGTTTATTTTAATTTTTAAAAAGTAGATAATCAAATCAATCTTTGTCTTCAATTCAAATCATTGTCCGAACATCAAACGTGGTTTCAATTTCACAAATCGTTGGGGGATAACGACCCGGGAATCATACTTCCCGGTTTATATACGTATTATATTATATATATTTGTGAAGATTTTCCTTTTTACCTTTGTCCTCAAGGGTAAATTGGTAATTTTCCATCATATTATATATTTTACTCTTACGTGTGTTGGATTCTTACGAATCAATGTTGATTATTTTCGATCACTTATATCTACTTTCCCGTGTGACACTATATTTTTATATAAATGCTGTTTATATAAATACTAAAACTCTTCTCTTAGAACATTGTGTGTGACACAATGTGATTCATTTATTTTCAAGATACAACGATATCTAAAACCTTCTCAAAACATTGTTAGCGATACAATGGTCTCTAAAATTTCTTATGATTTTCCATAATACCATTTTCGACGATATTGAAATTTGAGATAGTTTGTCGATCCCATTGGTTAATTTTACTATTCGACTCTGAGTTTGAGCACTCGTCACGAAGTTTTGATACGCATACTTCTTCGTCACGTAACCCACTGCATAGAAACATGCCGGCTAATTGGAAAATGACAATTAACTTGTCACCTCGTATGTGGCGCCTTGGTGCACCTACTCTTGGAACATGGCCCATTAATGTCTTGTTCTTTTTCTCTTTTCTCCTAGTGATTTTGAAGAATCATGTGTTAGATATTAGAAAAAGACTCGGTCACCCCGTGTATTTTACTGTTTATTATAGCTCGTAGTTTAATAGTTAATAGTATGTTTTTCGGTTTTAAGTCGGGTACAAATACCCGGTATATTGTAAGTACTATATATAGCCTCTTCCAACTTTGGAAGAGGTAAGCTAGTCATAATTTCATTTACAAAAGAAAACACTTTCTCTCTCTAGAATATTCTCTCTCAAGTGTTTCTCTCTCTAGAAACTAGCCAGATCCAAGAATTGACCCCGTGTTATGATATAGGATATACCACAATTGTGATAAGGTTGTCAGCTTTCATTTTGGAATATTTAATACATCTACCTATCAGGTGAAGTTCATAACCTCGCCTTTACTCATTTTACATGTT
>BQNB010024563.1:31109-60571 GCA_026074375.1 Tanacetum coccineum
CCAAATTTACAACGTAACGGAATACAATATTGGGGTACTACTTCATAATACAAGCTCACGAGTCACAGTAAACGACTTTAAAAGAAACATTTACTAATAAAGATTTCATTAAATTTTTATTAAAAGATCAGAGTTACAAGGTCCCAATAAACTTTACAAAAACTCATTTCTTTGAAAACATTTTATCGTGTGTACAAATTCACCCAGTCCACGTCTTTTGATATTCACACTCCGTCCCATCCAAGCTAACAAGCATATACCTGAGATAAACATGCTAAAACGTCAACAAAAATGTTGAGTGAATCCATAGAGTTTATAAACTATCATTTTGAATACAAGCATAGCAAAAAAAATTAGTTCATAGAACAATCACAACGATGCTAGAGCCACAAACTTAACCTTAACCATGTGCCTAACCCGGAGTGATAGTGTTACACACTCCCAATACTAAATACAATATGTCTCTGTATGCCCTCGCAAGGAACACACGCCAGACAGGTCATTAGGCCAGAATAGATCTATTATTATTGCATCATCGTTCACCGGTTAGCGGTGATTGACGGTTCATAAGGAAGGGCCACAACATAACACTCATAGCAACGTTACACTCATAGCAACGTTCACATAATAAAATCACGTGTGTTCGATTTTCTAAAACAAGCATGTATCTCCCTCGCGGGTTTTTAAAACATAAAAGATTTAAATGCGAGGCTATGAACTCACCTTGAGGTTGCAGAACAATTGGTAGAAACGCAAATATTAGGCATAAACGTAATGAAAACCGGAACGGCTCGATTAAGAAGTTGCAATTTATCTTAACGGTTATGACCCACCAGTTTAGGATGTTGTATTTGGGTTTTCCGATGGATGATTACATTAACTCGACACATTGATAAAAGATTTAGATTTCCAGTTGTAAAAGTTTGGTGGTTGGTTAAATAAAATAAATCGAAAGGAAAAGCAAAGCATGCCATATATCCCGTATATATTGCATAGGAAGGATAAGTAAATGTATAATACGTGGCGGTTATTATACATTAAAATGTAAATAAAAGAAGTCGGAGAACAAGTTAAAGTACGTAATATATATATATATACTTAATATATATCCCATATGAAAAATACGACAAGTATATGATGCGCGGCGTTTATTTTATATACGAAAAGTATTATATAAGTGGCGTGAGAAAAATAATTAAAACAACATAATTCGACGCATGTTCGGAAGTCACCAAATGAAATAAATAAAAAGTTATTTCTTAAAAGTAAATACACGTTTTAATGTCTCGAATTAGATAAATGACATTTTAAAAGTTTTAACAAAAGTTATTATTGTCCTTTAATCGGGACTTATAAAATAATATTATATAATTTAGTATTTCTTTTCTTGACGAGTTTTAGTTTAAAACATTGTCTCATTCGTAAAAGTATATTTTCCGTTTATTTACGGGGTTATTGTGTAATTACAGCTTAATAAATATAAGAATATATATAACTTTGTCCTTTTATCGGGTTTTTAATATAATAGAAATTTAAGTGAAAATTACTAAGTATATAAATTTTTATAAATTTCGGCATGACCTTTTCGTTTATATAACGTTTCCCATATATATAATTTCAATATTTTCCCCTTAATCAATCAATTTATGTTGCAAATTACCCGCGTGTGATTTAATATATAACTAGACTATATTAAATAAGAAACAAAAATGAATAAAAGCAGACACTCCCTTATTAGGGACCGCTGTCCCAAACACACCCTTTATAGGGTTGCTGTTAAACCAAACGCACCTTTATGGGTGGTTGTTAACCCAAACGCACCCTTTATGAGTGGCTGTTAACCCAAACGCACCCTTTATGGGTGGCTGTTAACCCAAACACACCCTTTATATCATACATGCAGAAACAAACACCCCTTTTGGGTGATCACACAGAGATAAACACCCCTTTTGGGTGATAAATGCAGAAACAAACACCCCTTTATGGCGTGTTTTTTGGATCAAAACAAAAATGAAAGAAAACTAATTCAAATAATATGAAACAAGCTAAAACAATACAACCACACAAATTTATTATTAGTTTTTACTAAGATAGGTAACCATCCAAATCGGAAAGAGTGGTTTTGGTGATGGTGTTCGAAGTGGCGGCTGAGCCGTATGAAGGTGGTGATTGCGTGGAGATGGTGGCGTCGGTGAAGTGGTGGTGATGATGATGACGATGGGCTGTTGGTGGCCGTGGTGGGGATGGAGGTAGTGACGAGGAGGAGATGATGATGGTGGTGACGAGGTGTTGAGGCTACGGTGGTGATGTAGCCGTGGTGGTGGTAGATCCGTGGCGAGGTGGTGGTACATGTTAGATGGTGGCAGCGGATAGTAGATCAGAGTGATGGAGGTGTGAATGGTGGTGCGTTGGTGATGATGATGACGAGGTGACGTGGTGGAGGGTGATGATGGTTTAGACAACGGCGGCTGATCCACGATAGGGTAAGGTATCAGTGGTGGTTGACCGGCGATGATGGGGGTGATAAGGGTGGCGTGGTGGTGAGGATAGGGGAGACGAGGTGGTGATGATAGCAAGATGGTAGCGGCTATCGTCAGAACTTCGCTGGAAAATTATTCTGGTGGCCGGAATTCGCCGTGACAGTGCCAAAAATTATGAGAGAGGAGAAGGGAGAGTTTAGGGTTATGTGTGTGTTTAGGGTTAAGATAAATGAGAAAAATTTATTATCTATACATATATATATTAAAAGCTAAAAAAATGTGGCAATTCTTTAGAAGTATAGGGTAGGCATTGAAAATAATACCACAGGGACTAGAAGTGTAATTTTGGGAAATTTTTGTTAAATAACGGTTCGGGACTCGTTTGGGCTAGTAAACGGATGATTAAGACGCGAGAGTTACGCCGTTGCGTTCAAAATAATTTTTCTTTCGAAAATGAGTATTTACTCGACCATATTTCATAAATATTTTGTAATGTTCATTTTAAAGTTGTTTATTATTTATTGAGTAATTGTTTTAAGCCTTGTCTGAAAAAAATAAATCTTAATTAAATGATCGCTTTTTCAACAAACGTTTTTAAATAAAATGTAAAGTAATTTATTAAATATTTTTATTAACTAAATTACGATAAATAAATAAAATTTAATTTGTTTCGTATCGGTACGCGTTGTTCTCGTTTAGCCAAATAAATTTGAAAAAGATAAAAAATTTATAAATAAGAATTATGTAGTAATAATTATGATTTATTATTAAAATAAGTCCCGAAAAATTATTATTTACGCGGTAATTGTTTTTATATGACGATAAAAGGTCAAACGGTCAAAAGTCAAGTCAAACCTGAAAAGTCAAAGGATAAAATAGTCATTTAAAGTTCTAAAAATTTTTGGTTGTCACATTCTCCCCTCTTTTAGGAAGCGACGTCCGGGCGCTTTAATCACTTTATTCGTCCCAATATTACCTGCAATGAGTGAAAGATGTCATTCTCGAATGAATTCACATGTTCTCCCATTATGGCCACACGACCTCGGCGCATTTGGAAAATTTTCAAAGCGACAATTAATTCAAAAATCATCGATGATCACACCGATCAAATCAAAACACATATCGTCTAATAAGTCTCGTTAAAAGAGATCGCGTCATTATAAAAATCGTCTGGAGTGTACATAACTCCATCGATAGCGTTCTAACATTATTCAAAACAAGGCGCTTATCATTAAGCGTACAAAATCATATAATTGCATGCTCGCTATCCGTCAAGCCATACAAATTGATAGAAAGCGCATTGAAGCGTTAGTCACTCAGAGTATACATAAATTTATCGAAAGCACTACGACATTAATTGAAACAAGGTACTTATCATTAAGCACATTTAATCACATAATGAAATGCTTGCTAAATAGCCAAACCATGCCAATCAATCAGTTCAATCACGTTAACTCATGCTTGCTAAATAGTTAAACCATGATTAACAACAAATAATTCTGGCAAAGACCAGCCCAAGAAAAGTTTTTAAAGTTATAGGATGTTCACGGGCCTAAAAGCCATGGATGCATATCCAAAAAGAGATTTTTACTATAGCAGAGTGCTCACGGGCTTTATAGCCATGTATACATACCCAATAAGAGATTTTTAATATAACAGGGTGCTCACGGGCTTTATAGAGATGGATACATACCTAATAAAATGGTCAAGTTTGCTCATATTATCACACTCTGTGCATTCTTCACGGTGCCCCAAGCACGATCGTCACCTTCTTGGCTGCCATCCGCGAGGACCACTTCGAGCTCGCACACCAAACGCGATTGCTCCGTGTATCCTTAAATCATCTTGACTTATTTTTTGAGCACCATGATATGGGTAGGCGTACCCAGCCGATCCGGCGTCATATAATAATGAAGTCTCGAGCGCGCACCTATGTACGACCACTCGACTATAAATCACATAACATACAAACACATAGCATATAACAACCTAAAATTTTCATCAAATGAAAAATCAACCTATTTTATTATGACCACAATTGTACGGGGAATTTTTTTGCTTTATTACATTACTTGCATTGCCAAAATCTCAATATGCAATGTAACTTGCATATATAAAGTAGACAAGCTCACACAACCTATCTATGGCCATCCAATCTACATATATGTCAAGCAAACATTATAACATGTCAATTCAATATCATCATATCATTATTATAAAGTACATTACTCATATAATGTACCATTCGCAACGTTATATCAAAACGGGCTTTAAATCGTTATCATATACCTCTAAACCCTAATTCTATGAAAGGTTAATATCTAAAGTAAATGAAAAAGCTACTAAAGCTCATGTACAAGTAATATAACATCTCATTTGAATACACCTTCCCTCTAAAATAAGGTACAAGTCCTTTAAAGCATAAAGTATAAGTCATTAATGCACGACATCTAAAATAGCCGTTTCACCTCCATTTTCATAAACAATCTTGAACAATCTATCAAGTACAAGTTACAAGCAAGTTATATAATTCATTTAAATTCCATAATCATCCTCATTTCATAAGATTTCATGAAATGAAACCTAGAAACCCTAACCCGAGCAAAATACTAAACCATGACCCGTTTATTGATTTTTATCCATTCTAAACCTCAACCAACACTCAAATAAGTTGTAATAACTTATATTACAACATTATCAATCATATTCAATCATCATTTCATCATTTCATTACCATTATACATGAATTAAAACCAAGAAACCCTAAACGTGCCATAAATGGAACATTCGACCTGTTTACTCGTTTTCGCCCATTTTAAACCTGAACCACCTATAAATTCTTATTAATAATCCTTAATACAAGTCTTGTGAACATATATGTATCATTATATCATCAATGTACTCGAAATCCAAGGTCAAAAACTCATTTCGATCCCTAGTTTACCCGCGACCTCTTTTCTTGCAAAATGACCCATTTTAAGCTTTTCTTTGCAAACAAGCACCTCATGACTCACCTCCTTACTTCCCATAGCATCTTACAATCAGGTCTAACATATTCCATGGTTTCTAAAATGGCCACATCATTTCCCTTGGTCCCTAAGTCTTGCCGAATTCAAAAACACCACAAACCAACTTCCACCTTGCAATCCTACCACCTCTAGACCTCAAGACTCATCATGTAGCTTCTACACATCACCCTCTAGCTCTCAAACATGTCCTAACCTAGTCTCTAAGCACCCTTAGTCACCAAGTTCCAAAATGGGTATAAATAGGGGTGTTATTCCTTCATTTCTACTCATCCCCCACTTCCTCCTCTATAACCTATTATAGCAGAAGTAATTTTCTCTAATAAGATCCTAATAGGTCTTAATAAGTCTCAAGATCATAAGTGAAGCAAAAGAAACCAAGAAATAAAAGCCCCGAGAGTTGTTATTCTAGGCGTACGAAGCTAAAAGTCCCGATTTCGACCCGTTTCCAAGCTATAAGCTCAAACCCAGGTTCCTAATGATCATCTACCTGATCCTACACTCTTATAATGTTCATAATGACTCCTAAATATAACTCTGTCAAAGTTTAATAACACAATTCACACTCAATTTTCCATGTTAATTCCAAAACCGTACACCCGAAACCCTAATTTTATGTTTTTCTTAAAACTAAATGTTATAATGGGTAAATAATGTTATAATCTATCCTAACATTCTTAACTAATGTTAATATAACAACTTTATCAAGTCTTGAAGGAATTTGAACTTAAAACCTCTCATTTTCTCGTTTTGAAACCCTAATATGACCCATTTTGCTTCCTAGCTTAACGAATCGTTAATCTGAACTTTTGTTACGTTAAATCTTCATATTTTATATTAATAAGCTATAACCTAAAAATATCATTTAGAAACTTAAAGTAAGCTTGCATGGCATTTTGGACTTGTTTTGCAAAAGTATTCCATGCAAGGGGTATATATCGTAACTTTCTGAAATTAATAACTAGAATGGACTGATATGTCAATTTATCAATTATAAACTATATAGGGTCTATTATGTCACTATAGAAAGTACAAAGGGATCCTTTTGTACATCTATCTTTACAACTAGAAAGGACCAAACTTGTAAAAGTGCAAACTTCAAGGGTATATTTTTGCCATTTTTTCATTCTCACGGGTTCTAAATGTAAACAGTTAGAAAAAGTAAAAAATGTATTCAAAACATTACAAGACATAACTTTCTACCTAAGACTTGACATATTTACTCAGGTTGCGTGACATGGCTGTTTACTATCATTTTTCTATATCAACCATCCCCGTTAAGATTATGATAAGGTCGTTAGCTTTTATTTTTGAATATTTATTACATCTACCTATTAAGTGAGATTCATAACCTCGCCTTTACTTATTTACATATTTTATAAACTCGCGAGGGGGATACATTCTTGTTACAAACTCTTTTACATACTTGTTTATCTTATAACAATGTGATTACTTTTCTTAGACTTTGGGAGATTCATAACCTCGCCTTTACTTATTTACATGTTTTATAAACCTGCGAGGGGGATACATCCTTGTTTTAAACTCTTTTACATACTCATTTATCTTATAACAGTGTGATTACTTTTCAAAGACTTAGTGAGTTCATAGCCTCACTTTTAATCTCTTTAACATTTTCATAAACCCGTGAGGGGGATACATGCTATAAATTACGAATACAAGTGTTTTTCCAAGTTATATGCTATCCTGATATACCATTACGACTAATGTCTAAGTTACTTTATCCCAAAAGTCCCTCATTATCATGGACCATTAATCACTTTTAGGTGAACGCGAATATTGTGGATAGATCTATCGGGATTGACGAATCCTGTTTGTGTTAGCCGGATAGGTAACCAAACACACTATATTTGAATTTCATATGTATATGTCAATTACCTACACCAAGGGCCATTATCTATATATATATCACATCATTTTGGGTATATATATACATTAGTCAGTTTGTGTGCCATGAGCTTAGACCAAGACCAAATCAGACCAAACATACCAAACAAGATGATAACGCAATAATACACTGTTACTATGATAATTGTATTCATTGCAATTATTATAAATAACGGGTATATAATGACGTGACCCAAGATCATAACAATACCATTTTCATAATAATTGTGTTTGTACAATTATTACACTATGACTTGTATTCAAACTGTTTATCAAACCTATGAATTTCACTCAACCTTTGTGTTGACTTTTTAGCATGTTTATCTCAGGTTATTGAGCAATATACGGCACGGAGTGGCATGGACTCGAAGATGGCTAAAACTTGTTATCATTCACATTGTATGTAACTAGATTTTGGGACCTGCCTTTGTAAAACTCTGATTTGAAATGAATGATAACGTATCTTTTGAACAAACGTCTCTTTTGAGTCGTTTTCTATGATTATGATTGTTGTATCCATGAAGTAATACCCCAGATTAGCTTCCGCTGCTATATTTTGTCAAAATGGGGATGTTACAGAATGGTATTAGAGCCATGGTTATAGAGAACAAGGTCAAAACCTTAACTATAACCACATTTCTTTTCTAGCCATCAAAGTCTTCCATGCCACTGCATTCCGGATCAGTATGTAAAGATACGTAACTATTATACTATATTATACCATAAATAACTTATGTTATTTATGACTTGGTTGTTAACAGAACGATGTCTTCTCCCAACCGCTCTACTTCCAATATTGAGGATGCTTTTTCCTTTATGAATATTCTTAACCGTACTTCGGCCTCACCGGATTATTTCTCAACTTTAGCGGGAAGCAGTTCTTTTAACTCTTTGGAAAACCCTAAAGAAAATATGATCCTACCAGTATTCTCATCTTTCTACAATAATCCTTGTTTAAAGGACGTACAAGCATTTTATGCTAAGGAATTACCTATTTCACCACCAGATCCTATTACTTCACCAGCTATTTTGACTCTATCCTCGGTATTACCACCATCACTACTATTTGATCCTCGATATTAATTTGTTCCTGAAGAATTATTACCACCTAAGAAGCAAATACGTTCCCCATCTTCTTCCTCAACTACGTTATCTAATTCATCTCGGAATCAAACTTGTAATTTGGTATCACCATCTTCCTCAGTTTATACATCTACCCTATCTCAGATATTTAAAATAGGAAAATGTTCAATTAAGATGTATCTAAAACATCATGAGGGACAAATCGAAGATATTTTGAGTTACTTGGATGAACTCTATCTTCACCACATCGAGAAAATAGAGGAAGGACGTATTGATAGAATGATCATACAAAGGAATAGTGATAAACTAAAGATTGAACTTGAGAAAGTCTGTTCTCAGATTAACAAACTTCAAAAGAAGTAGTTAGGGAAAAAGGATAAGATTTCCTTTGCTCACTACAAAATTTCCGATCTTGAACAAATCATTGAGGAGAACCAAGCTCGTCACCAAATAGATCAGGAGGATCTTTAGGATATCATTTACCGGCTCAAAATCAACTAGTTATAGCTTTATCCTAGCCACGGGATGTGTGATATAAATAAAAATGCTTGTCAAATCTTGACTATGTACAATAAAAAGGAAAGTTAATTATAAAGGCAATCCCGTTTCGTACCTAATTGTTTCCAACTTATCTCTCTTTTATCATCATCTCTATCATTTGCATCACTATCTCCGTCTTCATCATTATGAATCATACCATAACCTGTAAGTGCTTAAAATTCAAAAATGAGCATTACTCTTTAAGTATTTTAAACATCACATTTTCTTTTAAGTATTACCTTTCAAAACTTGTCATATCATTCTTATTACGTGTTGTCTTATGTTGATAGAATGCCTCCCAAAAGGACGTTAACATCCGAAACACCAGCCATAACTTTGGATGTCATCCAACAACTGATTGCTAATGGCATTGCCACAACTCTGAAAGCACAAGCTGCAATAATGGCAAGTGCTAGTAATCCCAACAGGAACATCAGACCTACTGGAATTCCTATAACAAAAACAGGAAACTATAAAGAGTTTGTTATTTGTCAACCTTTCTACTTTAATGGTACGGAAGGAGGAGTTGACCTCATTCGCTGGTTTGAGCGGACTGAATCGGTATTTTCTCATAGCAACTATGCCGAGGAATACAAAGTAACATTTGCTACCGGTACTTTAATCGATGATGCCCTGTCCTGGTGGAATGCATACGCTCAACCTATTGGAATAGATCAAGCCAATCAAATCACCTAGGCCGAATTGAAAAGATTCTTAACCAATAAGTATTGCCCTCGAACTAAAATCAAGAAGATGGAAGACGAATTTTACAACTTGGTTATGAAAGGAAATGATCTTAAGACTTACATTAGGAGATTCCAGGAATTAGCCGTCTTATGCCCAAACATGGTATCAAACACCGAGAAACTTATGGAAGTCTTCATTAGTGGATTACCCAGAAGTATTAAAGGAAATGTTATTGCCTCGAAGCCTCAAACTTTAAAGGAAGCCACCAACATAGCCCAAAGGTTAATGGATCAGATAATAAGGCATGATTCTGTGCAAGAAACAAATAATCACAAACGAAAGCTTGAGGATAAGAGAAACACCATCAAAAACAACTATCAGAATAACTATAACAACAACAACCGTAACAATGACTACCACCAACAGCAGAATAGAAGGAAATAAACCTTCAGGACTTATGCTGCCACCAATGGGTATACTAGGAATCGTCCCCTATGTGAAAGGTGCACCCTGCATCACATAGGACCCTGTACTGTCAAGTGTTAGACTTGCAATAAAGTAGGTCCTCTAACCAAGAATTGTAGAAACAAAAGACCAGCTACTAGAAACAACCTATAATTAATATCCCTAACTTGTAATGTCTGTGGAGAGAAAGGACATTATGCAAATCGGTGCTCAAAAGCAAACAACAAGGCCATAAGAAAGCATAATTAGAGACAAGCTTTCTTTTGTTCACTCTAGGATTTCTACTCTAGAAACAAATCTCGAAGATATTCAAGTTCATCACCAAAATCTTCTGAAACACACTTCATAAGTTTGAAAACCCCAAACATCAAGTTACAATCCTTATTATTTGTTGCTTTTATCCTACTACGATACATGTAGTATAAGTGTCAACTCTTTTAAAAGTTTCATATGTAAAGTTATCCATGGAATAATAAAGTGATGATTCCGTTACATCTTGTTATCTAGTGATATCAAAACTCGACATCGTTTGTCAATTCCATTAATTCTATCATATTCAACTCTGAATACTCTCCTCATACCTTTGAAACATAAATTATCATCCTCGACTATATGGGCGTCAGTACAATTAATATCTCCATATTTATCTTACCTTTCATGATCATATCATTTTCTACACCTTACCGTTTTGATATCATGTTTTATGCTTAGGTAAGACGATTTATGATCATCTTATTGAAATGAATTAGGACGCTTCTTCATTTGAATAAGGAAATTATAAATCTCCGAACTATGAATTTATAAATTCTCAGTTACAAGGATTTGGACGCTTCTCTTTGTAAGTGACAAATTATAAATAAGTAGGCTTAAGTATATAGCATACGTACAAACAAGTTTCTTTCGATCCGATTGTACAAATAATTCAATTTCTTTACTTAATCGTTATCATTATTACCTTCATTATCTGTTCATCTGTATCCCACATGATTACCAACTCTCTTACAATTCATAATCATTCTTTGACATCTCTCCGGTATTCGACTAAATTTTAGGACGAGATTTTTGTAAGGGGTGGAGACTGTAACAACCTAGAATTTTCATCAAATGCAAAATCAACCTATTTTATTATGACCACAATTGTACGGGGAAATGTTTTGCTTTATTACATTACTTGCATTGCCAATATCTCAATATGCAATGTAACTTGCATATCTAAAGTAGACAAGCTCACACAACCTATCTATGGCCATCCAATCTACATATATGTCAAGCAAACATTATAACATATCAAGTCAATATCATCATATCTGTATTACAAAGTACATTACTCCTATAATATACCATTCGTAACGTTATATCAAAACGGGATTTAAATTGTTATCATCTACCTCTAAACCCTAATTCCATGAAAGGTAATATCTAAAGTGAATGCACAAGTGACTAAATATCATGTACATGTAATATAACATCTCATTTGAATACATCTTCCCTCCAAAATAAGGTATAAGTCCTTTAAAGCATAATGTACAAGTCATTAATGCACAACATCTAAAATAGCCGTTTCACCTTTGTTTTCCTAAACAATCTTGTACAATCTATCAAGTACAAGTTACAAGTAAGTTATATATGTAACACCCCCAAATTGGGTCGAAGCGGAATATGGGTCCGGGGCGTGTTACTTCTCAGATCAATAACACAAGATATATATAGAACGACCAAAAAGTCATTTGAAAACGATACATTGGATTTAACAAAGTAATTGTTACATAAGCCTGAAGCTTAACTTACTAATCATATTCAATCATCATTTACATCATTTCATTCCAATTATATGAAAAATGAATCCGAGAAACCCTAAACGTACCAGAATGGAACATTTGACCCGTTTACTAATTTCTAACCATTTAAACCTCTAACAATCAATCAAGTGCCATTGTAAACTCATAAAATGAGTTTACAATCCATCATCTATCATTTTCCTAACAATATACAAAAGTTATAAGCCTGAAAAACCCTAATAAAATAACCCTAATGTTCCCAATTGAAACCCACGGCTTTTCATTCATTTTTGACCCATTGTAACCCAAACCACTTATCAAACCTTGATTATAATCCTTAATACAAACCTTAAGATCAGTAATCTATCATCTTGGATCAAGTACACACGAATTATAAGCTTGAAAAACACTAAGAAACCCTAAATCGCCATTTGGACCCGTACACCTTTTTGGCTCATTTCGACTCATTTTAATAAGCAAGCCATGTGATAAAGCACCTCATGACAAGCACCTTCTCCACAAGCAGCTTACAAGCACCACCATTCCATTTCTTGGCCAAAATTCAAGCCATATCCTCTTTTTTTTATTCATATCAGCCGCGGCATGTACATGGTGCATTACCACCTGTCTTGCTACTCTAGTCTATAAAACCACTCCGATAAGCTACTCTCTAATCACCCTCTAATGTCCTATGTGTCCCTAACCTGGTATCAAATTTGTCCCTTGGCCTCTAAGGGTCTTCAACATATTAATAGGGGCACATACTCTCATCATTTTCAAAAGCATCCCCCACTCCTCCTTTATAACCCATCATAGGCAGCAATCATTTGCTCAATATGTAATTCTAAGAGATCCCAAAAGTCCCAAGAACAGAAGTGGAACAAAAAGAAACCAAAGAAAAAGAAGCCCGGAAGTCATTATTACTAGCGTACGAAGCTAAAAAGTCCCGATTTTTGACCTGTTTCCAACTTTGAGTCTCAAACCAGGTTCTATCGTCTTCATACATGCTACTACACCCTTATAATGTTTCATATGATCCAAAATAAAATCTTGTTAAAGTTTCATACTCAATTCATGCTCCTTTTCCATGATCCAAAAATTGTACACCCGAAACCCTAATTTATGTTTTCATAAAAGTAAATGTTATAAAGGTTATAAGATTGTATAATCTATCTAACCTGCTTAATTAATGTAAAATAACCACTTTATTGATTATTGAAGGAATTTGAACTTAAAACCCGCGCGTTTACGTTTTGAAACCCTAATTTGACCCGTTTTGCTTCCTAGCTTAACGAATCGTTATTTTAAACTTGCGTTGCTTTAAATATTCATATTTTACTTTATTATAACTTATAAATGTCTATTGAAATGTTAAAATAAGCTTTCATGGCAATTTAGACATGTTTTGTAAATATTATCCATGCAAGGGGTATATATCGTAACTTTTGGAAACTTATAACTAAAAGGACTAAAAATGTCATTTTATCAAAGTTATAACTACAGGGGTCTATTATGTCATTTTTTAAAGTGCAAGGTCTACTTTGTATATCTTTTAAACTTGAAGGACCAAACTCATAAAAGTGCAAACTCCGAGAGTATATTTTGCTACTTTTCATTCTCAAGGGTCTAAAATGTAACATTTTGAAAAAGTATAAAAATTTATTCAAAACATTACAAGACATAACTTTAATTAACGTTTGACGTGCTTAACATTTCCAGATATTGATTAAAACGCTTAAAACCGCTTATGTTATAACCATAATATCATTCATCATCAATGTGCCTTTAGAAATCATGCCCGGAGCCCTCTATTGGTACTACACAATACTAGGGAGCTTAATATTAAGGAGTTTCATATTGGTATTAGTTTCTGACTGTGTTGTTGGGTTTACGATTTAAAGTGCCCTAGCTCCTCAAACGTTTACTGAATGACTTCTGAATTATGATGGCCCGAACGGTGATACAATAATTCCAAACTCTTCAATCAAATTCATAACTCCTTTAGGAACCAAAGTTTCTAAGTACAATATTCCCTAAGACTTGGACATATAAACTCAGGTGCGTGACGTGGCAGTTTACTATCATTTGCTATATCAACCTTCCCCCGTTAAGATTGTAAAGTCGCAGCTTGATTCAGAAATATTTATTGCATCTACCTATCAGGTGAAGTTCATAACCTCGCCTTTACTTATTTACATGTTTTATAAACCCGCGAGGGGGATACATGCTTGCTACAAACTCTTTTACATACTCGTTTATCTTATAACAATGTGATTACTTTTCAAAGACTTAGTGAAGTTCATAACCTCGCCTTTACTTATTTACATGTTTTATAAACCCGCGAGGGGGATACATGCTTGTTTACAAACTCTTTTACATACTCGTTTATCTTATAACAATGTGATTACTTTTCAAAGACTTATACATGCTTAAACCATGAATACAAGTGTTTTTCCAAGTTATATGCTATCCTAATATACCATTACAACTAATGTCTAAGTTACTATATGCCAAAAGTCCCTCATTATCATCGACCATTAATCACTTACGGGTGAACGCGAATATTGTGGATAGATCTATCGGGATTGACGAATCCTGTTTGTGTTAACCGGATAGGTAACCAAACACACTATATTTGAATTTCATAGGTATAAGGCAATTACCTACACCGAGGGCGATTATCTCTCTATATATATATACCACATCATTTTGGGTATATATATATACACTAGTCAGTTTGTGTGCCATGAGCTTAGACCAAGACCAAATCAGACCAAACAGACCAAACAAGACGATAACGCAATAATATACTATTACTATGATAATTGTATTTGTTGCACTTATTACTAATAACGGGTGTATAATAACAATACCATTTTCCATAATAATTGTGTTTATACAATTATTACACTATGACTTGTATTCAACTATTACATTTCAAACCTATGAATTTCACTCAACCATTGTGTTGACTTTTTAGCATGTTTATCTCAGGTAATTGAGCAACTTATGGCACGGAGTGGCATGAACTCGAAGATGGCTAAAACTTGTTATCATTCACATTGTATGTAACTAGATTTTGGGACCTGCCGTTGTAAAACTCTGATTTTAAATGAATGATAACGTATCTTTTGAACAAACGTCTCTTTTGAGTCGTTTTCTATGATTATGATTGTTGTTTCCATGAAGTAATACCCCAGATTAGCTTCCGCTGCTATATGTAAAAATGGGGGTGTTACAATAGCCCAAAGTCTGGAGGGGTATTTTAGTCATTTTGTGAGGCCCCCAATTTGCCAGCAACACTGAAACATTTTCAGCCAATGAATTGGCCACGTCAGATCCCATCCACCAATAATATTCCATCAATGATGAGTAATAATTGCTTATAGAACCGTCGGATCATGCGTCTGTCACTTCTGCATTTACTCATCACCATATATACGTGTCACGCCCCTATTGGCCAGTCGACCTGCTACCTCTGCAACCTCGCACAATCATCAGCCGCCAGCCGCCACTGGCGAGCCAAAAAGTGGGATCTACATGACACGTCATCCAGTGACGTCAGCAAGTCAATAGGTTGGGTCGGGTTGCCACGTGTCACCACCGGAGTAGGCCACGTGGCATCCGACGTGGCAGTGAGGGAAATTGCAAAAGCCAGCCTTGAACCCGCGACCTCCAAGGTGAAAGACACAAAGGGTCACCCCTTTTCCAGCTGCGCTGGAGTGTCTTTCAAATATATATATGCAAAGGGTTTTATTTAAGTGCTAAATGAGATAAGTCCATATTTATTAAAGAAGGTCAAATAGAAATTTGACCGGTTCATATAAGAATATTTAGACCGGTTCAAAAGGTGAAGAAGGTACTGACGGACTCGTAATTTCGTGCTCTTTCTAGTGGAGTGTTCGAGGAAATTTTCTGACTACGTTTGAATCTCGATAAATGTGAAAATGTCATCGAAACTTATCCAAAAATTACCGTTTTTGCTTTGTTTTCAATCCCTTATACCTGTAAGACATAATAACACATACCAAACATATTTTCAATATAATTTCACGTATTTTATGGTTATTAGTCCATTTTAGTGTGTTTTTTGGTAAAAAAATGATGTGTGTTTAAGCACACATCAAAATTCCCCCACACTAAGCCATTGCTGGTCCTACACGCAACGTTTATTACACACGTTGTGAAAGAAAATCTTTAAAACCCCCCTTAACTAATAATCCCTCACATCAAACAAGAACAAAAAGGTGTTCAAAGGGGGTATAAGAAAAGTCATTTGTTTCGAAAACGCCCCGTTTTAACCATTTATTCATCAATAAATAAAAAACTAAGTTAAAATTTTATTCAATTTATATAAAAGGCTTTAATAACGGGAAACACGCAAACTGGGTGTCTCCAGGAGACAATGATCATCATCCTCGATTTTCACAATCCCCAAACCAAGCTTAAAACGAAATCACATCTAAATATAAAATTAGATGCTAACATTACTCATAAATGTTAATTGTGTAAGCGGAGCTACTTCTTGCTCCTTTATTCCTAATTCTTCTAAGGAATTTATTTGGAAAACATAAAGTGAAATGAGACCACTTATTTTAATATATTATGGTCTTATTATTATAAAGGTGTCCGTTTTAACCAATAATTAGTTTGAAATCCTTTCCTAAAGAACCGATTTGATGAGAACAATGTCCACATTAAGGTTCTAATTTAACATGATTTAGGGGATATCCTTTTTATTTCATCCGAAATAACCCAACTACGAGTCCAGAGACGGAGGCTTTATTTAGATATCCCCGGAGTCGAAATTTGGCTTTATTATTATTATTATTGCAGCAGTATTAGCTCTCGGTCCTTCAAACAACTAAGACAATGAGAGCGAACCGTCAGAAAACCGTAGTCTTATTTTGACCTCGAGAATTTCCTCGACCTTTTTAAATTCTGAGTCAACGGGAGCGAACCGTCAGGAAACAGTAAACTTTTATCGGTCTTGGATTATTATTATTATTATTACCTCCACCCTTTAAACAACTGAGTCAACGGGAGCGAACCGTCAGAAAATAGTAGTCTTATTTCGGCTTTGGTTTATTACATTTTATTAATTTTATTATGGCCAAGTTCGAGTCCTGTGATCTTTTAACTTCCGAGTCAACGGTAGCGAGCCGTCAGGAAATGGTAGCCTATTTCCCCACAACACTGACAAAACCTCGATGTGTACCTTACTTTCATCAGAAGGAATTCTCTAAGAAAGGATTAAAAACTAAGAATTGAAAAACCGTGCAACTTTATTTATTAAAAATTATTTTATTGCGTTTATTTAGGTGATGGGAGCAAAAAGCCACAATTAACCTCTATGAGCTCTAAAGAGATCCAACTACTCCAAGCTTAGCATCTAACTTATATTCAACTCTATCAATTTTCGTTCTTTGCAAAAAAATTAAGTCTTACAAACGCTTAGTCTCGAAAGTTAAGGGGAAAACTAGAGTACAATACTCGGTCAAGTCAGAATCTCCCTTGTTCTAGCCTACGGGCCTACTTATTTTTATATCATTTTTTTCACAAAATAAAACAATATATTAGTCAAAACGGGGTTGCGTGGGGCACAGACAAGCACATGTATAATCATTTCGATAGAAATCCCCCTCCCCACACTTAGAACTGAACATTGGCATCAATGTTCAAAAATATCTGGTGCTACCCCCACACTTAGGAACGAACAAGGCAAATGCTAAAAATTCCAAGTATAAAAGAGGAAACAATATCAGATGTATATATATATATATATTATAATATTAATAGATATATATAGTATATATATATATATATATAATATATATATAAATAATATGATCAGACAAAATTACCATTATATAATCAAGCAATAAATCGGAGTACCGCGTGTTAGAGATTAATACAAGCCACGGTAGTCTTCACGATCATAGGGAATCCTGCGAGCAAAGACGGATACTTACTGTTACATTAGATTCACCCTTATAACACAAGATCCAGAGGTATGGTAAAGTGAAAGAGAAATTGAGCCATATTATTAGAGAGAAAAGAGAAAAGATATGAGAAGTTGTATGTGTGCTTGAGAGAAAAGAGAGAAACACACACACACACACACTTTTACAAGTGTGAACTTCTACCCCTCCATGGAAGTATGGAGGGGGTATTTACAGTCCTGACATCGACTAGCTAAACTAACCCGACAGAACTATAAATGATAAATGTAATTCTGGATTAGTCACCATATTTTAGGGCTAAAAATCTTCCCCCAATATGTGGACATACGGAATTACTTACAATGTTCCTATCAGGTACAAATATAACACAAATAAAGTCTTCCAAAGCGCTTCCAGAGCTAAAGATGTCTTCTGAGTACTCCTTGTCTTGAAACTTGTACTCCAGCTTGAACTAGTGTGTTTTTTACTGTACAGAACCATTGTAGTATGCATAGTTGGATACTCCCCCCAACACATGCAGCATGTCTTGTAAAAGCGTCTTCAAGACTCACTTTTTGTCGTAGTTTCAGATTAGACTCCCCCAAACGCAACACCCAATCGTTGAAGCAATTCTAAAACATAGATGTAGATTGGGAACAATCATACTACTTGTCATCAAAGTGCACAGCGAATTTATAGAAGTCAAACCAAACTACACACACACGTCCATTAGGTCTTGGTGAATATTTTGATCGGGGGTGCTTGTGAGGAAATCAGCAACTTTCTCTCAAGTTTGCAGAATACTTTCACAAACCAATCTAAGTGGAAATATATTACACTACTTCCCCCTGAAAGTTGACATGGTAACATCAAAGTCAATTAAGTTCCGAATGTACACATTTCCCCCCATGATGGTTGCGAACTCTCGGAAGCATCATTGTCGTGTACGTCCATATACTCAAGAAGTTCTTGTCATAAGCACAAATCTTGATATACAAAAGAATCATTACCCTCTTGAATTCATAAACCGTAAAGGAGTTGAAGCAAGAATCAAGAACACTTGGTATAATCAAGGTCTTGTGAATGAATGTCATCAAAGAACTTTGAAGATTTTGCTTAGACTGTGAAGTATCTTTGTCTGGGAATAGCACAAAAATACCCGTGAGAAGTGCTGATTACATCTGGCTAACTTACCAACCTCGTATTCTATCGGCTATTATAGTGACCACTTAGTGAAGTAAGAAACTGAAGTAAAATCCCCCAAATTTGTTACTTAATCTTGCACTATTGTTGATTGAAGAACGGTGTAGAAGAAAATCTCTAAGTACCTTATACTCCATCAAAAGTATAAGAAGTACAACACCTCTTATAATTATCCACATCGACATCTGCGTGTGACACTAAGTACTACAACGTAACTCCTTTAAGTGATAGTTGTCCAGGTCTTCATCCAACCACCCCTTGACTGCTGGAAACTAGATAATCCAAGTCTTAATCATAACTGTATACGTTCAAGCAAGTCATCAATCGATAGAAAATAGAAGAAGGTCTCGATGATGAAATAAGTAGACGCCTTTGTGAAATTCAACTTTAATCGCAAATAAGGGATACCAAATCCACTTCGTAATCACTTGTCATCGTAATCCGAATCTCTAGCCGTTTTGTCGTTTAAGTGAATCTTTTCAGGATCGTTTTGGGATTAAGTGTTGTTGTTTGTGTGGTGTGTTGTTATGGTTGATTGTGTCTTATGAGTCTCGATTCTTGATTGTGGTGTTTGTTTGTTGTTCTTGTTTTGATTATAATATTCCCAAATTCGGTCATATGCCCAAAGTCGGTCACATGCCCACCTGATGCGCGGATCGACATTTTTTTGAGAAATTAGGTTTTCAAAACAAGGGTTTTCAATGGACAAAACGCAGTCTTCTTGAGACAAAACGCAAGATTTTGAGACAAAACGCAATGAACAAAACGCAAGATTGTGAGGCAAAACGCAATGAACAAAACGCAAGATCTTCTAGGCAAAACGCAAGATTTGTTGCGATTTGGGCAGCATAACGTTTGTACTTGCTTGCAAAAATGGTCTTCAATAAGCAAAACGCAACAACAAAACGCAAGAGCAAATCGCAATGACTTCTTTGAGACAAAACGCAAGAAGTATTTTGGGCAAATCGCAACGATGAAGCAAAACGCAATCAAGAACACCCCTTCAGTGAGTCAAAACGCAGCCAAGAAAAAATCATTAAACATTCTTGAAAGCTACGAAATGATGTTAAAACCACCTAGTAATGATGCAAGGGATAATTCTAAGTCCGAAAGTACAAATCTTTAACACTTTTAACCATAAACAAAGATCAAAGTTTGATTTTTTCTTGTAATTTTTTCGAACAAAATAAGCCACGAATTTGAGCTTATTTAACTACGAAATTAGTAGATAAACAACACAAATTCCCCCTATGCTCTGGTGCCAATTGTTAACATTATATTCACCCTTAGAACAACCAATCTGGAGGTATTGTAAAATGGAAAAGAAATTGATCTATGTTTATTAGAGAGAAAAGATGAGATATGAGAAGTTGTGTGTGTGGTTGAGAGAAAAGAGAGAAAAACACACACACACACTTTTACAAAAGTGAACTTCTACCCCTCCATGGAAGTATGGAGGGGGTATTTATAGTCCCGGGCTTGACTAGCTAAACTAACCCGACACGACTATAAATGATAAATGTAATTCCGGATTAGTCACCATATTTTAGGGCTAACAGGTATTAAAGAAAACGCGACAAATAAGCAAGTATGTCAAAACTAAACCCTACGAAAGTAAATTTTATTCCTAAACCTTCTGAATATTAAAAGAAAATTCTTAGAAAAAGAATTTTATTTTTTTGGTTTTTAATTATTTTTTTATGATTTTTTAAAGTTTTTAATCTAAATAAATGCACGAAAAATACTAAAGTTTGAATTAAAAATCTAAGAAAAATTCTAAAAGTTGCTTAACAAGTAAAGAACACAGGAAAAATACTAACTTAAAAGCAGCTTACACAAATAAGCCAGGAAAAGCCAGATAAGCACTCGAAGTGCTTATATGAAAAAGGGGCCAAAAAGGTCTTAAATTTATTTTAGTTGCACCCTTAGACGTAAAAGTCCCAAGGGCGCAGTTGGTGTTGGTGTGTGGTATAAAAGGGTAGAGGTTGGGTAGAGGTCTTGGGTTCGAGCCTTGCCCACCCAAGACTTTTCTAATTTCCCCTTTTTTTATTTTGAAAAACTTTTTTGAACAAAGTTATAAAACAACTTATAATAAGCAATTTTTGTGAAGACAGCTTTTTTCAATATCACAAATAAGCTAGAAAATAGCTTAACATCAAGACAGATATGACTTAACACTTTTAAGCTTTGATACCTAACTTTAGAAACTTATCAACTAGATTAAGCTCAAGCCTGAGCTAATTAAGCTACAAACAGTTTAATACCAGCCTAATAAGCAATTCTGAGTAAGAATAAGGCAAAAACAATAAACCATAAGCTAAAAGAAACAAATAAGCTATTTGGGTTAAAACAGCTAACCAAACAGTCTAATAAGGCAACTTTGAGCTTAATTTTAAGCAAGAAGATGGAACCTTATGGCTTAATGACTTACACCAACTTAAAGCTTATCCTATAAACTATCTAAATCAACACTTTAAAAGTATTTTTAAAATCAATTAAGCAATGAAAAGACTAATTGAAAAAGCTACTTATGCAGTTTCTTTAATACCCAAACTTGAGACACTCCTGTGTGTGGAGATTTGTAGAATTAGTACATATATCTATATGTTATACGCCTAGTGCAATGACGCCTTCGAATGTAGATCTAGAGATATAATTCTACACTTTTAGGTATCATCTTTGTATAGATCTGATTGACAGAGCACATAGTACTACGGCGCGGATTTAGGACCTTAGTAGAGTGATACATATGCACGGGTTCGGTCGCTCTAGCATAAGCAGTTTAGACATGGTATCAATAACGTAGTTCCCCACGGTGCACTTTATATAGATGAGCTCGCGATCTGTACGGTAGGTTCACAACATGGGTGATCACTTATTAGTCTATAATTAATTCACGTACTATCAGGTATTATAAGTTGTACGACACACACATATTCTGGAGAGTTCTTTCTGCTCTGCGCGCGTTTATGTGAGTGATATCTCAACTTCATATTATGCATTAGTGGGTAGCGTGATCGTCAATGAGTGATATCAGATGCGAGCGCCATTACTACAAGGTAGCAGATGGAATTGATATTGTTACATTGGAGACTTCAGAATAAGTGTTCTCGTTCGAATCCTACACGCGATCATCAAATAGACACACCTAGCCCAATGGGCGTTTATATCAAAAAATCTTGCTAACAGGGCTTACTCACTTTAGAGCATTATATAGTCATAGGAGACACGTGTTGTCCTCTAATTATGTATGGGGGTGTTGGGTCCGCATGGTAGCGGAGTCTGCGTGAGATACAGAGGTCGTTTACTAAAGGGGTGGTGCGTAGTGGGTTAAGTGGTATATAAATAGGCACAATTAGTTGACGTGGGGTATCAGAGGAGGAGGTGGCTGTGGTAACAGGAGTGGCCTAGGGATGACTGAGGATGGTAGATTGGGTTTGGGGTCTCACTCTTTCAGTGCTATCTAGGGCGAGTGGGGGAGAGTGGCGTCTGGGTAGAGGAGTAGGGGAGTCGTTACTAAGGTTAGCGGAGAGTGCTTTAGTGGTTGGGGCGTATGCTGTAGTGAGGCCGGCGAATGAGGGAGGCTTGCGAGAGCCCGTGAAATCGAGGAGCGCAGGCAGGGGGTGGTCCTGGGGTGATGGTTGTGTAGACAAAATAATATATGTGCGGAGAGGCTTAACAATGCGTTAATAGAGGGGTCGAGGTTATGGAGTCAGCTTGGATCTAAAAAAGCATATTAAGCTCGGTCGTTAAGGTGATGTTAAGGGGGGCCCATTAGGCGGGGCGAAATGGGGTTCCCAAATGGCCCGACTTGGGGGGGCCCCTATATGGTCCATCAGACATTTGTGTTAAGTCCGTTGGTATAGCTTATTTTTGCCGTCCGGAGGCACTGGGTGTACCAAAAAGAGAGGTTGCCGCTTATTGTGTGGAGCTTATTTGCTTAGTATTGGGCGGAGCGTAATCAATGGGTGTTAGTGTAAGTGGGCCCATTAAGCGTTCGACTAGTCTTTTAAAATGCGTGAATATAGGGAGGGCCATATAATGTCCTGTAAGTTAGCATAATAAGCTTATTAATGCCATGTAAGCTCACGAATAAGGATGTTTAAGCTTATTTGTGGCCATATGGCTCGACGTTTCGGACGGGGGGATGGGCGAATAGGCGGGACCGTCAGGGATGCCGCGAAAACAGTGGGGGTTTCGATAGTGTTTACGCATTTCATGTTAAGGTGGGTCCATGCAATGTCAATAAGCACGTAGGTCTTCTTAAATAAGCACGAGTGAGCTTATTAATACGTTGTGGGCTCGCCGGGTATCTTGTCATATATGGGGGGCGCTTTGTTGGTGTGGTGCATCTGGAGTTTGGGGGGGGCACCGTACCACGGGTGGGGGGGCCCCTAAGGTTTTCTATTAATCTTGGTTAGCGCGGGAAATGTACATGGAAATGCAGTCGGAAAAAGTCCCAGGGGGAGACAACCTGTGGAATAAGCTCTGAATGAGCTTAGGGGGGGATAAGGAACAAGGATCAGGATGTCACCACTTAGAGGGGTGGGGCCAAAGGCCCGAGTTGTGGGGTGTCTGACGTGGATTGGAACTGAAGCGGCATAAGTGTTGGGTGGTGGTGGCCCGCCGTTATCTTTGGCAGTTTTTGTCTGTTTTTGGTCATTTAAGTCCGTTTTTAATGGAGAAAGGTATGTGTAATTAAGCACATACCATTGATGTATGTTTTTTTAGAGTCCTTTGGTAGTGAGCTGGAGTTGCCTACAATGTATTTGGTTAAATATTCATGGGTGGGTCAAACTGTTTAACCCATACTCAACCCAAACATCACCTTTTTAATAAACAGGTTAGATGGGTTAACATGAACACGAACTGATACTTATACTTATGTCGAACCAGTTTATTTTCATGTCGGTCTCTGATTTGTTTTCATCTCGGGTCATAAATTGCTACCCTTAGTAGAACCTATCACCTATGCATAAAAAAGGGCTCGCTCCTTCCAGCTATCATAGCCTAAAGACAATAATTCATTTAGTTGAGTATAGATACAAATTTAGATTGAGAATTTTGTACAGCTAGTAAAAGTGTTTAAGAAAAAATATTCATGATCACGCACATGGATACCTTTTCATAATGAAATGTAATGCTCCGTACGCCACATATATTTCGTCCATCATATATTTATCTATATACTAAAGCACAAATGGTCGATGCCATAATGGGCTACCATTTTTATTTGGGCTTTACTCTGGCAATGTATTCGTGGCCCTACAACTTGGCCCTTTTCCCCCTTTTCTTTGCATAATTGTTGATATTGTAGGTCATGAAGCATCCAGACATATCTTCTCTAAAATCCACCGCCTATATCATCAACAATGAAAAGTTGGATGAAGAATAGCAATCTTCCAAGGACTTATATTCTTTAACAAGTAATTCCTTTCAGCCTTAACTCAAAGAATTGTTTTTTTATCTGCGAATCGAAGAATCAAGATGGTAATTTTGGTTGAGTTTTTATATTTAAGGTTTTCTTCAATTGAATGATATGTTTCATAATTTGAAACAGACTTTGTCAAATGATGTTGATTTGTTGAACCCACTAGTTGAGGTTGAGAAGAGGAAGTATAAGTTAAAGCGTTTGGTTCAATCACCAAATTCCAATTTCTTTTTCATGGTACTACTTTCTTTTCATTCTCTTTTATTAAACACACTTTTATGTTTTTACTGTTTTTTATTTAAATAATTATATGTGTGCAGGATGTTAAGTGTCAGGGCTGTATATTCAAACAGGAGATGCACAGTGAGGAAGAAGATAGGACAGTCTGAGCATTCTCTATCTTGGTTCGCTAAATAAAGTCCATAAACACAAAAGAAGGTACCAATCCGAATTTAAGAATTTTAGATGTAATTGCTTCAACATTTTAACTGATTTTTATATGTTTTTTGAGGGTGATGTAAGCAATGTTACTTGCAGTCTGAGATTTGAGGTGTTATGTATTAGGTGTATTAAAGACTAACTTTTTGTATAAGTTGCAGTATCACTCATGTATTCTGATATCTTTGCATCTTTATATACTTTTGATGATCTGTTGTGCATAATAAGTATTATAAGTTTTAATAGTGTGAAACGGTTGACTTTTAGCATATATGAGTGAATGGATTATTATTTGCAACTTTATGTAAGGCAGATTGTGATATAATATTTGTTTCTATGTTTCAGGACCTGCTAGGTGTTTCAGGAACAAGCCATATTGGTTGAGAGCGATATAATCACAAGTCAAATATATATATATATATATATATATATATATATATATATATATATATATATATATATAGTAATAATCCCGTGAAAATTCTTTCTAAATTCTCTCAAACAAGAAAATAAAAGAAAAAAGATCTCACTTAAGAAAACCAATATGTATATTATTTATCCGGGAAAGTGTATTTCTCCCGGGTCGTAACCCAACGAAGCTCCGTGAATTTAGATTCGTAATAAGAATAAAGGATTTTTGAATTTTGAATTACACTACGAATTATAATAGCACAATCTAAAAACAATTAACTAGCACGAAATTTTAATACACGAAAATTAAAAACGTGAGCTAAAACTGAAATTTAAAATCTAAGGCACTACTTTTAACAAATTTTATACCTAAAAATTACAAATTTAAAAAGAAAATTTTAGGAAAAAGAATTAGAATTTTTTAACTATTTTTGAATTTTTTATGATTTTTAAAGAAAAATGAATTACTAAAAATAAACTTTTTCTAAAAATTATCACTAAAATTCTATTTTTATTTTTCAAAAATACTAGATTGAAAAAGAAAATTATTACAAAAAGAATTAAATTTTTTCCAACTATTTTTCTATTTTCTATGAATTTCTTTAAGAAAAAGAAATTACTAAAAATCTATTTTAATTTCTAGAAAATACAAATTAAATTGGAAAAATAAAGAAAAATGTTTTTTAACAACTAAAAAGGTGCAGAAATTTAATGGAACAAAAATGCCCAAATTTTATAAAGCAATTGAACCCTAAATTTGCCAATTAAAACCTAAACCTAATTTTATTAAAACTAATATTGAAAATATTAAATCTATTTTAATTAACCTAAAAGACTAGGGTAGAAAATGCAAAGAATGGAAGTAAAGGGTAGGCGGGAAAAGTTACTGAAATTTACACTCTAGTTAAAACGGGTAACCTCTAACTATTAAGAAAGTACCAATTAGACCCTACGATTTGGCTTATTTTGAGCTTATTTAAAAAATGAGAATAAGCAAAAACTTAAAACTACAAAGTTGAACTTGAGCTTATACTCTACAACTTTAACAAAGGCACTTGGAACTTTTATCAACTGAATAAGCTAGAAATTAAGCATTTACTACTGTGTTACAGAAACTAAGGATTTGCTTAAAAATTTCTACTTTTCTAAACTATGGCTTATAACTAGCTTATTTCTAAATGAAAGATAAAACTAAAAGATGCTATATGAAGATTGTGATGTATACTATAGATGTCTAAAAAGAAATAAGCTACAAGTTAACAAGATTAAAAAGAAATTTGTTATTAAAAAGTGAAAGTTCAAGTTAAAACTGTTGATAAGCAATTCCTAATAAGCTAAAAAGCTTAAAACTAGATCTTAGAAGCTGAAATTTTGCAAATAAGCTCTCCTATGATTATTGAGTTTACCTAGATAAAAGGAATTTTGAAATAACAACTAGAAATGAAGAATCTAATAAGAAATAAGCTAATACTCTAAGCTGTTGCTATACTACTTTTGCAGGCATTTATAAGCTAGACTAGAGCTTTAAAAATGAAACTTAAAAGATTACTTTTGTAGAGCTAATAGAGTACTATAAGATTGCTTAAAACTAAGTTCTATATCCTAATTTCAAAAGCTAAAAAAATGACTAGAAAGATGATGAGCAACAACAGTATTAACTAAATTAATACTGCTGTTGCTGATATACTTGACCAAAGATTTATATGCAGGCTAAGTTCCTAAAGTAAGAACTTATAAACCACTCACTAAATGCATTTAAGTGTGCTGAACTAAGATGTAGCTTATGAAAAATATTAAAAATCAATCCTAGAGCTTAATATCAGCTATCAAAAGTGAACCTGAAACTTAAATTGAGCTAACCTGTGTTTGGCATATAAATCAAGCCTAATGCCAAACACTCCTTAAAATTGGACAAACTCAAATTTAGACTACTTTAATCTTGAATGAGCCAAGACAGATTAAGAACTAGGCTAAACAAATTGTATTAAGCAAAATAACACTAAAAATAAGCAATAGAGATATAAGAAATAAGCTACAAACAATTTAAGCTATTTGATGAATTAGTAAACTGTCTAACTCTAAAACTTGACTAAAACTTGAAAAGAAAGATTAAGAAATTAAGAGTAAACTAAGTAAGAATTGATAAAACTAATGGAACAGGAAATCACAAGATAAGCTAATTAAAAGCTTTGGAACAGTAGATTAAGCAAAATGACTAATTTTAAGAAAAGAGAAACTCACAAGAAGTCCTTAGCTCTTGTAGTAGCCCTAATTCTAACCTATCAATCCCCTAGGTCCAGCTGGTAGAAAATGAAACTTATTTAATCCCAAGCCCATCCATTTCTGGCTTATTACTCACAATCAACAGCTTATATGAGCTTATGGGACAGCGTATTATGGATAATATTGAGCACTAATAGACAAAAACAGTATGTAGAAGACTTTTAACTAAATTTGAACAACTTTAAAACAAGAGAAAACAAAATAAGCTATATTTAGCTTATTACAAGCTTATTGGCTAAAAACAGCTTAAAACATGAAAACTTGAGAACAAATACAACTGAACTATTTTATTGCTTTTAAAAGAAGAGTACAAGTTTAAAAACAGGAAGTACAACTGAATTTGAAAGTTTAAAAGGCTTAAGTTGCAAAATGAATAGTACACGTAAGCTAAAAAGGAAAAATTACAAAGAAAACTGAAAATTTAACTATCTAACTTCTAACTAACTACAAAATCGAATTAAGAACTCCTATTTATAGTTGAGAGTGAAGAAAGGACGAGAAACTCCAAGTCTTTATAGCCGTTGGATCTCTTTGGTTTGAATCTTGGCCGTTAGATGTCTTTGATGAGGTGTTCGAACCAATTGGATGTTGCCACGTGTGCGAAATGATGTGGACATGGGTAAAATACGAGGTAGGGTTGAAGGGAGAAACGGGAAAGGAGATTTAGGAAGTTGGGTTTGTTTCGAGTTTTGGGCGGGAAAAACTATTAGAGGTGGTTAGGAGAAAGGGTTAAGCCCGCGTGTATGTTTGAAACTTTGGAGTATTGGCAATACAAGTCCCTCTGTTTCATTCTTCCAAATGTAGTGTAAAATATCTTTGAAAATTTACAACTCTGGCCCTTGTAGTTCTAAAAACAGGAAATGGGCTTTTATTTTGGGCTTTTGTTATATGAATGGTATAGAAAAATGGCCCAAGGGTATTTTAGTCTTTTTATCTTCCATTGTAAGGGTAAAGTGGTCATTTCCTTCAATCTTTTGTCCTTTTCTTCACTTTCTTAACCACGGTCTTGATCCGGCTTTTGAAATTGGCTTCAAATCTCTCTCTTGTATTTGATCACTTGTCTCTTCCGTTTCTTGTCGGTTTTGGCTCGTTTTTGCTCTTTTTGACTTTAATATCCTTTCCTGCACATTATGACACAAAAGCACACATATTTCCTTCTTTTGGCATATTTTTTGGCTTTTATTGGTGAAATCCTGGGTATTTTATGTATACAATTTAACACTTATCAGACAGCATTGTACAATCTTATTTTTTTGAGGACCAGCTCACCAGCTTTTCTCTTAAGAGTTGCGTTCCTCCTAAAGTACTCTTGAAGGTGTCTTGACATCCTGCGTGATCAACATCTAAAAATGCAGTAAGTTTAAAACTAAAATCCTTTGTATACCAAAGACCCATATTAACAGTTCCCCAGAGATAACAAAATATCCGTTTAACCTCCTAGAGGTGCTTCTTGGTTGGCTTTATCTAGTACCGAGCACATAAACAAGTAGCATGTACAATGTATGATTTGCTTGAAGTTAGATACATTTGTGAACCGATCATGCTTTGATATTTCGTAACGTCTATGGGAGTCTCATTCGTATCAAGATCAAGTTTGTGTTTAGTCTCCATTGGAGTACCAATAGGATCACAATTATCTATTCCATGCTTTTCAGAAATTCAAGCACATAATTGGACTGGTTTAAGAAAATATCACGGGGGGATTGGTTAACTTGTAAACTAAGGAAAAATGTCATTTCTCCCATCATTGACATTTCAAAGCGGCTTTTCATAAGTTTAGCAAATAATTA
>BQNB010024564.1:0-22500 GCA_026074375.1 Tanacetum coccineum
TAGCCAAAACTCGCACTTAGAAACTTCGCATACAGCTTCAAGTGAACTTCATGCTCTTCCTTTGTCTTTGAGTAGATCAGAATGTCATCAATGAAAACAATGATAACCTTATCTAAATACGGTTTGCACACCCGGTTCATTAAATCCATGAAGACCGCTGGTGCATTGGTCAACCCAAAAGGACCCGTTGGCATTGGAGGGAAACAAGAACACCCGAAACAATAGGAACCCATTAAATCCAGCTGCTTGTTTCCACTTAGGGCAATCATAGCGAAGATGGTCTAGACTCCCACATTCATAGCATGCCCTCTGATTCTGCCCTATCTTCACCGTATTCACAGGCGCCACTTTCCTAATCGGTACCCAACACTGTCTTGCAAAATGACCTTGTTTCTGGCAGTTATAGCACAGCCTACAAGGTGCATTCTCATGGTGGAAAGTATAACACTTAGTACACTTAGGGTAGGTGTTCACATTGTCACTCTTGGGAGGAAATGTCGCCACATACCCCGATCTAGTCTTAGATTTCTTATTGTCTTTCCAGGTACTCCCTTGCTTACTTGATTCCTCCATCTCTTTCCTCTTATCATTTCCCTTAGTCAATGTCCCACAACGGACAGCCTCATCAGTGAGTATTCCAGCCGTTAAGATAACACTTTGAATAGTAGTTGGCTAGGTCGCCCTAAGCATACTACGGATTTGGGGTGCCAACCCATGGATGTACCTCTTGATACGCGAAGATTCAGGATTAACTAAGTAAGGAACTAGTTTGGCCAGTTCATGGAACCTGTCAGTGTAGGCGACATAATTGGCTCCTACCATAGTGTGTTCCAAAACCTATTCTCCAGTCTCTCCATCTCGTTGCTTGGACAGAACTCCTCCACAAGCAATGCCTTAAAGTTATTCTAACTCATACCAATTGCAGCTTCATGACCTCTCGCTTGGACTTGTGTGTTCCACCAACTCAAAGCTTTGTTCACAAAACAACTAGCAGCATACCTCACTCTCTGGTTTGTAGCACAACCACTGTTATCAAACACCGACTCGATATTTTCTATCCAACGGGTGAGTGCTACTACACCACCCTTTACATCAAACTCCTTAGGGTTATAAGTAGTAAAACTCTTATAGGAACATCCATCGTTCCCACCATTTCCATTTTCTCCATTCGCATCGTTCACATTAGCAGTCACTTAAGTGACGATCTGAGGGATGATATTCTACAACGGTTGCGCAATTATCATAGCAATGTCGGGATTCGGTTCTGGGCTATGTTCCGGGGTTGGGTTTAGACGCGTAGTTCGAACCATGTTTCTATAAAGGAAAGGAATAATATACATTAAACGGGGAAAGACGAATCTTGATCCTATACTTCTATAATAGTACATATATATACATACAACTATCATACTACTATACATCAATGTGTCAACTCTAATCAATGTAATCATACTTGCAAGTCCACTTGTGCTAGGGCGCGTGAATAATTATGTTGGCCACCATAATTATTGAGGCTCCCTAGCACAAACGTACTCCTCTTATGACGACACTTCTTAGTTTAACACAACATTCACATACCATTCATTTAATCACATAACCGAACATAAAGAACAATTTCAACCATAACTCCATCCATTTCATAAAATACTAATTCAATATCCAATATTCAAAAATAACAATTCCTAAAACATGGTTCCGACTAAAGACCGATAAACAAACCTAAAATGGATAACAAGAGGATGCCCTAAGGTTAACTACTAGTTGTGGAATCAAGATCCGAGTCGCTGTCTGATATTACATACTCTATCTTTTCCCAAACTTCCTCGCAACTAACTTTCTCCTACACTTCTTCTTCTGGTGTTAACTTGTATCCATGAAACTTTCCAGGAAACTAGATGAAAACGCCCTCCTTGGTTGTCACCTTTGTCTTCCATTCCATGACTGACTCTCCCTTAACCTCCTTTATGGTCATCTTCTCTTCAATATGGCATGGGTAAAGGCCAATTAGAACTCGAGTCCAACGATTTATTCTCTTCATTTTAAGTCCTGTCCTTGGTTCAATAAAACTCCTACGCCTGGTTGCAAAGACGGTTCCCCAACGGAACTTCTTATGGGAATGGGAAGGCATAGCTAACTAATAACGAGGTAATACGCACTAATCAGCTATGGGTAGGCAACAAAACTAAGACGATAACTTAACAAAATCGGAAATATAAAGCTACGCAAAATAGAGGGGAAGCATAGCAGTTATATAAAATAAACACTTAAGCCCTAAATGCATCTACATGAAGGACCCCTAGGTTATAGACTAGACTCAACCACCTACTTCTCTATAACCAAAAGCTCTGATACCAATCTGTCACACCCTGCCAAGGCAGAAACGCGAGGCGCGACGAGAAAGGGAATCATCACAACACTTTGATGTGTATAAGAGAAACTAAAACATGCATAAAGATACAAGGTATAGACACGTAGTGCCATGAAAATACCCAAAACACATCAATAAAAATCCAAAAGGCGTCTGACATTGAAATAAAGGCAGTTCATGCCAATGTCATGACATACAAACATTCAAACATCCTAACAAGCAAATCAAATAACATTTATCATCCAACAAATAACGAAATCTAGATAACTAAACTTCGCCATCTGCCTACGGTCCATCTAGCCACTTTTCTTAACTTTAACCTCATCTTGTTGAATACCTGAAAATGATGCTTATACGTCAACACAATGGTTGGTGAGAAACATTGGTTTTAGACACACATACTAAATCTGTTACCAAAACAATTTAACCAATTCCTGCAATTATAAAACAATACGCTTTTGCATGACAATTATGCAAACTAACAGACAAGCTAACATGCAATTCAATCAAATCAAATCAATCATTCAAACGCTAAGCAGACGACCCATATCACCCTTAGAATCATACCAACTCTCTTTCCCTCTAGCTCAGGCCATGGATACCCTCAAGTAATCCACCTGACTATGCCACACAACAATATCACATCACAAAACATGTAGCACATAACGCACATTAATCACATAATAGTCCATGCATTTACACTAACACATAATAAAAGGAATTTAAAACTTATTTAAACACTTGCATCATTTCCATCCAAGTTTAAAACAATGTAAAAAGTGGGACTATGTAACTCACCTGAATGCTCAATACGCAACTTCCAAATCCTATCACGCAACTATACAATTAAATAAACACGGTTACACGCGACCAAGCTAAAAGCTCTAGTCCATGTAACACACATATGATGGATGTCTAGGGGTTTGATTAACCATCATGGGTCACCCCGACATCATGCCCAACCTTAACCACTTCATTAACTCATTACACTAGTTAACTACAATTTGTTTAAAAATGCAGAATTTTAGTGTGACTTTACCCTCTCAAAACCATTACTTGCTGACCTTCATAAATTATACCAAAAATAACTAAGTTCCTCTATGAGTTTACTAACTACCATGTGATTCCCAACTACTCATTACATGTGTAACTACCCCAAATAAAATTAAACTTCAAAATTGTCTCAATTCGGATCTAATTGCACACTAAAAAGTATGGCCCTGAATATCATACTTAGATACACAATCAGAATCTCTCATTTTAGGGTTTCTTTATATACATATAGAAGTTAATTACTGTAGATTGGCTAACCTTAATTCCACCTTTAAGTTAGGGTTTTACCCTCCTAAACATGACCTAATTCTGACTCGTATTTAATGTTTTGACAACTTTTCTTGTAACCAATATTTAACTAACTTCCAGACCTCCAAATCATTCAAGGCTGGATTTTCTGAAAAATAGACTCTTTGAACTACAATTTAGGCTTTTGAATCATATCTAAACACGTTTTAATCATCTGGATATCATCAGTTAAACACAGACCTAAATTCTGCTCAACTCTAAATCATAAATTAACACGATTTAAACCTAACCGTTTACATCAATTTGATCCTAATTAAACCCTAAACTCTCTAACATGATTAATACATCCTTAATTACAGTAGATCTTAAAACCCTAATGATCCATCATATTAATTGTTACATGTTTTAAAGAAAACTAAACAAAAGCTTAATTGAAACATACCTAAACCTTGATTCTTGAAACACTTAATCACCAACTCATTCTTGATTAAAAAAAACTTTTTTTCCCTTGCTTGAGGGTTTTAGCGATCAAAGGGAGAAGGGGAGAGAAAAAAGTGATTTAAGGATTTATTAATTGGGTATTTATAGTAATAGAATCCTAATTCAAGTCAAATTGTTTCCTTTTTTTCTTTCTTTTAAAACTGGCTGAACACCCTTTTTTATTTATTTTATTTATTTATTAATTACCTAATTATCTTTATTATCTTAAGTTTTTATAAAAACATAAGCTAATTTGGATAAACCTTTTTACATAAACGCAACTTACTAACCTTCTAAAAATAACTTCTCATTTCACATTTCACTTTCTATATTTAGAAAGTCTACCCTAATTCGCCAAATTTCACTCACTTAACTTATTTCCATCTAAATACATTTCCCATAAACGCTTAATACAAAATCATTCAACTATTGACGTAGCATTACATGCAATACGCCATTACTTTTCCATTATCACTATATGTGAACAAATGGAATACTTACCACTAAACACAAACGCACTCAAAATGAGATGATCATACACCTCCAAACGATATCATACACCTATTCAAACCACATAGCACACCTATATTACACATAACACACAAGAAACACACAAAATGAACTCTTAGCCAATTTTAAAAGTACCACTAATCTGATTAAATCACGGATGTTACAACCATTAGGAAAGGAAACACATAGTCCTAAAACTGTTATTTGTGCAAACTCTTCTTCTTTGAGTGCAGGTACTTCAATGGCTTCTGAACCCATCTCTTCAAGTGGTTCATCTAATGTAAATATTATATCATCATCTTCTTTGTATAAACATTTCATTTTTAATTATGTTAGAAAATATTTAGAAAAAGAAAATAAAAAAATATAAAATTTCAAAAAGAAAAATACAAAATAAAAAAATCTCAAAAACTAAATACAAAAATATAAAATTTCAAAAATACCAAAAAGAATCTTCTCGGCATGTCTCTTGGCATCGATAACATTTACGTACCTAGAAATGTCGATTAACATTGACACAGGCGTGTAAATGAAGTTCGAGCAAGAGTTTAAAAGTTTTAAAACATGTCATTTCTAATTTTTCGTAATGGTTTGTTATTAAATATCAGATAACAACCCGATCTTTAAATAAAGGAAAGTGTTCAATCATGTATATTTATCTCCACAACGAGAAGATAACAACTTCTCGGACTTGAGCTGACATAAAAAGTCAATTCAAAAGACATTCAAAGTCTTTCGACCTCAAGTAACATTGGTTTTTCAAAACACGTTGAACACGATTTTTTAAGAATTTCTCAAAAGGTTCTTCAAAATCTTTCAAAATTGTGTGTTCGACACTCCCTCCTCATGCATCTTTCAAAAGTCGAATCATTTTTATAAGTGAATCAATTTTTTAGGGGGAGCTTTTAAAACCAAGTTTTAATGCGTTTAGGCACATACTCACATGTCTATTTTGTGTGTCTAAAACATCTCAAAAATGTTTAAACAAACGAAAAATATTATTAATATTTAAACACTCATTTTGTTAAAACATATACAAGTATCTCAAACTTAATTTCACATGGAATTTACAAAGTCATAATCCTATTCTCTCAATTGGTGTCATATGTGTGAAATTGAGGAGGAGCCAAAGAAAACGTTCCATTAATTCATGCTATGTAGGTGTCAACATTTTTCTCCTCATGCAACATTTTTATGTCTCAAATTTTAATCAATTGGTATGAAAATACTAAAAGACTAGTTATTTCCATAAGGGGAGAAAATGTGATTAAAATGTGATCGAGAAAAATGTGATCTTTAAGACTCTAAGTGCATAACTCTTTCCTCCATGTGTAGGGGGCATTTCAAAAGAATGAAACTCTCAAAGTGTTAAACATTTTGATTTATATCAAACACTTTGATTGATTTTCAAAATGATTTTATGGTTACGATCTTATACCCAACAACATCTTAATTCATGACGATTCTGAAGTCATAAGGTGGTTAGGTTAGGTATTAGTCCTATGATCCAACCAGAACCAGAGGGAGATACCCAAGAACACTCCATAGTTAGAAATAACAGTCCTTAGGTATGATTGGAGATGAATGAGAATAAAGGAATAATGTCGACTAAGACATGAGTTAACACTGGAACAATCACAACAAGGTGTTAGTAATGATGTCTTGGTAAGCATTGAAGGAAAAAGAAATTCATGGATAAAGGGTGAAAAGAAAGAAGCCCTCCACACACATTTAGGCAGAAACCGGGTTAATACATAATCTATCAGTTTTCACAAAGATGAATTCAGATATTGAAGAATGAAATCATGGACCCAGTGATACAATGCACAACCCTTCCCATCCATTCAAGTTTCTGTCAACAGATACTTGTCTCATTTTTCACGGAGATACATACGTTATCTATTGAAATATCACTCCGAGATTGTTGATATTGAAAATGTGGCCGTCTGCTACAGCCTCCGATTACTAAAACCAAAATGCACTAATCGAGTCTAGAGCTAAGATATCAATAAACAAATCTCATTAGGACACATTCCATGAAGAACACTTGTTGAACACCAATAAGTTCACAAGCTGTTAACAAGAGTCCTACACATTATCCTTGTGATTTTGCCAGAACATTCAGAGTGATGCTCTATTAGTATTCACAGTGATAAATGGGAATTCTTACAGAGTCAACATCAAACAGATTTGTGGTAGGTGACTTGCGAGATTCTATATGAATCAATCTTATGTCAACTGGATATTGATTTGGTCAAGTAAATGAATTGACGACTCAATCAGAAAGATAGTAACTATCTGATTCACTCATATCGTGTTGTCTGCTTTGAGACGTTTTGGTATTAAGAACAAGCAAGCATGGTGAATCTAATACATTAGTGTTAGAAGATCCTACGCTTTGAGCTAGAAACCCTGTCAAGGAGATTCTTTGAATCTACCTGATCATAGGTACAATCTTTATACTGTAAAACGATCCTACAGAACCGGAGGTTATTGGAACCGAATCTCGACGAATGACAAAGCCATATTCGTCCATATCTGATGTTTATCATTAACTTTAAAATGCAGGTACAAACGACGGTGTAGCAGCCTCATTCTAGCAGAGTCGAATTCACTACCACATGCTCATGCTCAAACTACAAAGACATACTATAAGCATTAAGATTCAAGAATCAAGAAATCTCATGAATTAAAGACAAAGACTTCCGCAAACTCTAATACACAAGATCTTCCTTAAAGATATCAAGATTATCAAGACAAAGATTGTCAAGAAAGATTATTAGCAAGCTTTCAAGATGATGCAAAGTATGAGCATGTTGGTCAAGACACAAGATCGCAAGATGGCAAAGACAACAAGACAAACAGGGAAAAGATTTAAAGATCTCGGAATTAAAATCAAAGTCAAAAATAAAAGGCTCAAGATCAAAGATCATAAAGCATGAAGGAACAAGACTACAACAAAGATAAAGACCAAGAACAAGACTCAAGAACTTAATGTTAAAGCAATCTCAAGAAATCCAAGACCATGTTATGACTGTGAACATGGAAGCTCGAAATCTATCAGAAACCAAGCTTCGAGGGAGATTGTTAGCCTCAAAATATCCAGTCAAACAAGGAAGCTCGTTTCAAGGTTCAAGACCTCACTTCGGGGGAGATTGTTAGCCTCAAAATATTGAGTAAAATAAGGAAGCTCGGTCACTCAACGAGGAAGCTTCGGTCTTTATTTAATATACGTTGTAATAGGCTAGAAATGGGAAACGTGCTCATGACTTAATCTAATCTTCTATGTATATCGGGCTTAAGCCCAAGTCAATCCCGAGCCCATCCCACCTAGGAAAGCCCATGGCTCACTAGGGTATATAAACCCTTTTCCACTAAGGAAAAGGGTGTTGGTTCTCATTTGTAACACATACATTTTCTAGAATTAACCATTCTCCCTTTCTCTCTTCTTTTTCTCTCTAAACTTCTCTTTACTCTTCTTCCTTTTCTCTTATCTTATTTTCTAGTGTTTACCATGTTGAAGTGAAAGTGATTTCTTGTTCATAACACCCTTCCATGATGGCTTTATTTTTTAAGCTTCTTCTTTGAGTTCGCCATCCTTCAAAGCTTCTTACCATTTTAAATCTTGGTAATGGAGTGTGTTTCCAACTATGTAAGCTCAAGGCAAGTTCCCTCCGTTACAATATCCATCATCTTTCCAGATACAGGTTGGCCATTCTGAATGTCCATTCTTGAATAAGAATGGTTCACAACAGTGTTCAATAGGAGTGGGTTCCTCCTATACTCCATTATCTGTCCATGGTTTTTCATGTACCCATTGTATGTCTTTATCCCACTCGTAAATCCAATCATCCTTATAATCTTCGTAAGTCTTAAATCCCTTAATATCTTTGGTAAGCACATCTGGATCGATTTGTAAAAGATAATTAAATTCCTTGAAGTTCCTACACATAGGTGTCTCAAAGTCAAATACATTAGTGTCGATCCTAAAGATTTCAGCAACTTTATCTTCATCATCAAAATCAGAGGATTCTTCGTCAGTGAGTTCAACTTCATCATCTCCTCTAGCCCAATAAATCCATAGTGCATTCTTCGTATAATGATCCATTGTCCTGTAGTTATAGAATTTTAAAGCTAACCATATAGTAAATTCGACATTAGACGGATCGTACTCCATATCATCATCTGATCCATGTGTTATCCGTTGTTCCAATTCATCTTCTTCATTTAAGTCATATGGAATGTTAGCAAGTCCAGAAATTTCAACCTCATAGGTAAACGAATCATCATCCATTCTACTAATCCGGTTGAACTCTTCGTAAAAAAATTCAAGTGATGTATTACAAGCGAACGAATCATCACCGATCTTAAGAAATTCAAGTTTCTCAAACTCCTCCATGATTACCTTTGTCATTGTTACTGAAAATAACTAGAAAATTATTAGTAGAACCAGTTGGAAAAAGGCGTGTATAAAAATTTAAGCTTTAAGTTTCGAGTATGAAAAACTCCTTTGCTACTGTATCAGACGATAGATACGCCGTACTCAATTGATTTGAATACGCCATATCAATCTATTGAATGAATACGCTGTATTGGTTTAGAAAGTTGGATACGTCGTATTCAAAGGAAGTATAATACGATGTATCGGGTTATCGACCAGAACAGTGTATAGAAAACAATTTAAAACACACACACAAACAAATAAACAAATATACAAGCAAATACACAAATATACAAACTTTTACAAAATTTTACACTAATCTGAATTACACTAATTAATCTAAATTACACTAATCCTAAGGGTTAGGTCTAATCTAATGTTAAAAACCAAAATATCAAATAAAATTCAAGATTAAAATTTCACTCCCCGGCAGCGGCGCCAAAACTTGACGTGTCGTCGTATAGGTGTTATTTAAGAGTATTCAAGTTTTAAATTTATATTTTGCCGACTTTACCTAAAACAACACTTTAACGGTTAGTGTACCCGGTCAGATGGAGTTTCGTGATAAGTAGGGTGTTGATCACTAAGAGCGAGAACTGATATTTTATTTTATTAATATTTTTGTTAACTAAACTAAGTTAATTTAGACTATTTTAATTCTATTCTATGTTAAACCTATGTTAAACCTATGTTAATCCTAACTCTAATGGACAAAAGGGGTTTTCAGCCTGAGAGACTAGCACAGGTTTGTGATGACTTAGATCTACTTAAGACACAATAACACACGCAAGAAAACAGACAAAAGATAGAAGATCGATCTAGCCGAATATAAGAAAATTGTATTAACCATTATTAATCCAATTAAAACGTTGGTTTGTTTATTAAGTGCAATGAATACTTATCTCGAGCGGCATATCATTCTTTAGACTTAGGCGTTTTTTCTTCCTAAGACCTAGGCACGTAGAATTCAGTCATAATTAAACGCATCCGCATAAAGCATCCTATTTACTGATTATAATCTATCTTAAGGGTTAAAGCAATGGAGATCTTGTTAAACCATAGCTCATAGAGACTTTACCCACTTACTGCTTAATGGCAATTTATATACTAGTAGTCCACTGGCCAAGTCTTTACCAATTGATTAAGAACATACTCGTTGATCCCAAGGGTCACCTGCCGGTCCAACTAAGCTCACTAATCTAAAGGCGAAGATAGGTCATTATTTGTGATCCTATAGGTCTAGATATATAAATCACTATATGGAGAACCATCCCGGCATCTAGCTAACGTGGTCGGTATCACTAGATCCAGTTGAATGATAGGTCGCATACAAAAGCATGTAAACAAGTATATATTAATAAACATAAAAAAGTAATCAACGATAAATTAAGCATTCGAGATCAACAAACCAAACACTCAAATCTTCATAATAATGGCTAATACCCAAGGGTATTAGCCCTCAAACGTCATAATCAATACAAGAGTAATAATCCAACCAAGGCAAACTAACCGAGTTAAACGAATGATACCAAAAATCAAACGATTACTAGAGTATAGGAGATTACAAAGTGTTTCCCATGGAATTGATAGCTTTGGTTGACCTCTTCTGCTCTTCTTGTCTTCTGAAAATCGACTTTTATGGTTAAGGTATCAAAAATATGATCAAGCACACTATAACCCGTTTTTAGGTTTTCTATTTATAGGGTCTGAAATTTGGTTGATACGGCGTATCGAAAGTCTTGGATACGACGTATCGGGGGTTTCTTGGAGTAGGGACCACGTTCGATATCTTCCAGAGTATTTTATTACTTTAAATTGAATACGGCGTATTTAGTTCCTCTGGATACGGCGTATTGATCTTCATTCCTTCATGGTTTCTTGTGAAGTGCAAGCATAGATACACTGTATCTTCCTTGATGGATACGGCGTATAGGATGTGAGAGTCAGTGTCACACCCCCAGACGGGGCCTGGACGGAATACGTGTCCGAGGGCGTGACGTCATCATAATCCGAACACAAGGCACAAGAGAACGAACGACCATTAATAGCGTTTGAAAATCATAACTCGCTTGCATGGTTTAAAAATAAATAAGTTTGACGATATTTAAAGAATATTAAACATTAGCACGAAGCATAAGTAAAATGTAGGCGGCGATATTTTGTTTTTCAAAAGACAACGAGTATGTATTTTGATAAGTTTGAAAGCGTATCGATTGACGTAAGACTCAACATTGCCACATCAAGAAGTCCAAAAGCTAGCACCTGAGAAAAAAAACATGCTTAAAAAGGTCAACATAAAGTGAGTGAATTCATAGGTTTAGTAAAACATTTAATGCAAGGACGAAATGTATTTTAGTGATACGCTTCAACTAATGTATTACGGAAAAAACCTTTTACTAATCAGAATACGTTCAACCCAAAGTAGTGTGGACCACAAGTTTTCAGTTCGCAAGTGACAGTTGATAAGGAGTTATAACTTCAATATCAATGCACATAACTTCACATACAAAGCACATGCGACTATTATAACGGATACAATATCGCATGAAAAGTGTATACTATTGCGCTAAGCTCATGACACTGAAGTTAATTAATCAACGGGGCATGTTACATCCTGTCGCATAGTATTCCTGCCCTTAACCGGTGTCCCAAACCAAAGACCACCATAGTGCACAATCGACATGACGTATATCCGTTTGTTCTTCGTTAAGTGGAACCAAAGCGGATAGGGATAATTAGTCCCAATAGATCTATCTACTCACTCGCGCTCCCTCAACCGGTCCTCCGGTCGAGAAACTAACAGTTCATGATAATTTGGGCAGTAGTAGGTTTGTAAGCAACTTAGGCAACACGTAAATAGGAGATGGTAACCGAAAACACTTGTGTCCAATGAAGAAATAACCATTTTATTCATAAACAACTTTAAGTACTTAATTCCATAAGTAGAAAGAGTGTGATATCAATCAAGTAACCAGGTTTGTAATTAGTGTGTAAACGAGTTTGAAATTCGGTAACGTAAACGAGTTTGTAAACGAGCATGTTTCTCACCCCAAAAGATAATAAAACATTTATCCAAAACAAGTAAAATGTGGGGCTATGAACTCACCTTGATGTTGCGGAGCAACTAGCAGGCATGCAAACAATATGCACAACACAAACGAAAGACGAATCGGCTCGACCGAGAAGATGCAGCTTAACTTACGGTTATATCCCACTAGCTTAGGATGATGAATTGGGGTTTTCTGATGGATGAGTACGTCAACGCGACACGTTGATACAGGATTTGGATTACAAGTTGGATGAGTTTGGTGGTTGGTTAAATAAAATAAATCGAAAAGCACACGCAAAGTATGTAATATATTCCGTATATATATTACATATGAAAAAGAAACGATTATATAATTCATATGGCGAATCATATAATACAGACAAACAACCAAAAGATTAAGTCGCGATATATAATACTTTACAAGCATTATATTAGAAACGTAAGAAAAATAATTGAAACAAAATGATTCGACACGTTTTCGGAAAACACCAATTAAATTAACAAAACGTCCTTGCATAAAAGTGAACACACGTTTTAAAGTTATGAATTTGCTAAATGACGTTTTTAAAGTTTTACAAAAGTTATTATTTTGTTTATTAGTCGAGAATTATAAAATAACATTTTATAATTTAGTATTTCGTTTCCTCAACGGGTTTTAGTTAAACTAATTGTCTCATTTGTAAAAGTATAGTTTTCGTTTATTTACCGGGTTATTGAATAATTACAATTTAATAATCTTAAAACTATATAACTTTGTCATTTTTATCGGGTTTCTAAAATAATAGGAATTTTAATTAAAATACTAAGTATATAATTTTTTGTAAATTTTCGGCATGACCTAGTCGTTTATACGACGTTTTAATATTTATAAAATTCAACGTTTTCCCTTTAATCCAATAAATGTTGCAAATATCCGCGTGTTTTTAATTTGTATAACTAAACGAGGTCGAATAATATAAAAATAAGCAATACCAAACACACCCTTATAGGGCTGCCCAAAACCAAACACCCTTATGAGTAGAAAATAACAAGCAAACCAAACACCCCGGTTTGGCAGTAGAACGCAGAAACAAACACCCCTTTCGGGTTGTTAAATCGCAGCAAACAAACACCCCTTTGGGGCTGCTGTCCACCGAACCAAATGCACCCTTGTGGCTGTTTTACACAGCCAAACGCACCCTTGTGGCTTGTTTATAAAACCAAACGCACTCTTTTTAGTAAAGCCAAACGCACTCCTTCGGTGCGGCTGCCACACAAACGCACCCTATGTGGGTGGTTTTAAAAGCCAAACGCACTCTTATTGTTGTTATTCACAGAACCAAACGCCCCTGTTTGGGGCTACTGTCCAGCGAAACAAACACCCCTTGGTGCTGTTAAACGCAACCCAAACGCAACTAGTGGTGCTTTTATTTAAAAACCAAACATACCCTTTGCCGTTTTTAAAAGAAAACGAACGCACCCTAATGGTGTTAGAACCAAAACCAAACGCACCCTAGGTGCATAAACCAACCAAAACTCAAAAGTATGTAGTGAAGGTGGTGGTGGTATGGCGGATGCTGTGCCGCGGCTGAGAAAACCAAACGCACCCTTGTTGCGTTCTAGTTAAGCCACACGCACCCTTTCTGACTTTGTCAAAACAACGCACCCTCGCTGCGGTGGTTGTCTCGGTTGGAGAAGGTGGCGAGGGTGATGGTGCAGTGGAGATGGAAGTGGTGGCGGGGAGTTGGTGTCGAGGTGATGAAGGTGGCGTGAGGAAATGTATGGCGAGGTGGTGAGGAGAGGAGAATGTTGTGTGCTGGCTGGTGGCCGAGTGGGGAGGCCGAAATCTATACCGTAAAAGATGGGGGCGCCAGAAAACCTAAGGGAGGAAGGAGATGTATGTGTGTGGCTAGGGTAAAAATGAAGAAAACCCTAATGCTATTGAATATATATATGGAAACTAGAAAATCAAAGTGTCAAGTATATAATAGTCTAGGGAGGGTTCGGGTAAATATAACTACAGGGACCAAGAGTGTAATTTTTGTTAATTTATGGTTCGGGACACGTTTAGGCAAGTTAACGATTGATTAAAAATACGAAAATTACACCGTTGCGTTCCAACTAATTTTTCCCATAAAAATGAGTATTTACACGACTGTATTTCAAAAATGTTTTATAAAGTCATTTAAAATATCTATTATTCATTTGTGTAGTCACCGGGTATCACGGGCAAGCTTTGACCGTAAAAAAAATAAAACTTTATTTTGAACATTCGCGTCTTTAAATAAACGCTTTTGGATAAAATATTAAATAATTTGTTAAATACTTTTATTTAATAAAAAGTGATAATTAAATATAAATTTAATTACTTTTGGGTCGGTACGAGTTGTGTTCAAAATTTTGTGAGGCTATTTTAGTCATGGTTTCAAGTCTCGGGTAAAACTGAAAAGTTGTTCGGAATGTCGTTTTACATCAAATTGCTTTAGAGTCCGGGTCGTGAAAAAGGTGATTTAGCGGGTCGTTTTTGATAAGTCAACTTAAAATAATATTTATCTTCTCGTTTTCAAGTCAAATAAGTTTGAAAAACAAAATTTGTAAATGAGAGATAATAATAAAAATTATGATTTGTTATTTAAATACGTTTCAAAAATTTACCGGCTACGCGGTATTCGTTTTTATGTGACCGTAAAAGGTCAAAAAGTCAAAAAGTCAAGTCGGAACCAAAAAGTCAAAAGGTAAAATAGTAATTTAAAGTTCTGAAATTTGCGGGGTGTGACAGTCAGTATCTTCAAATGTCTTCGTTTAAGCTCCAGAATGCGTGCCTTTTTGCTAATCTTCACCAAGTACTCCATAATTAATGCAATTCTCAAATACAAACGATTAAGTAACAATTCTTGCAATAATCATACAAAATGGTTATTTACATAGGATAAATGATGCTATAAAAGTAACGTCATTTGATGTCACCAGTTAACAATTCCTTCGTAGCCAACAATCTTTAGAAATCTTTGAATGAACTTTAAATATGATGGTTCAATGAACGGATTATCAGGATTTTCAACTGGCAGCTGAAGAGTTGAACGAAACATATCCACAGTATATGTGATTGTTTCCCTGTCATCCGTGAAACGAATAGTATTGTTAGCATTCGACACTTGTTTGACGGTTTTCCAGAATTGTTGAATGTATACAGTTAGAACATCTGCAGTCACAGTTAGAGCATAGCTCAAAGCATGATCAATCAGAATTTTTCCCACAATCTTGCATTCCACAGGGCATGGAATATTATGGAGCACAACATAGTTATTATATCTCCCAATGCTTTAATATCTTGTGGAGACAAGTTGATATGCAAAAATGATTTGTTGTTGTTGTTGAGCCATGATGAATATTGTATGATTAAGTGAAGTAATTAGTGAGATGAGATAAAGATATGAAGTATCAACAATTATATAACATTTTTGTCTCTTTCCACTATGTCTATTTTTATATGCTCTGGTAAAAAAAAATTTTGAGCATATGTTGACCATTTACTTTCTCATGTACCAATTTTTGCTTTTTCGGGTACATGTCATACGCTTTATTCGTCTTATTCTTTTGATCTCATTTTGTATGCTCTGACATTTCTTTTTCAAGCATACTCAGATTTGCTTTTTCACGTATAGATTTTATCTCTCTTTCTATTTGAGCTTCCTCACCAAAAAGCAATTTGTGAAATGATACTCTTACAAGAATAATAAAGATATACTCTGAATTTGAAAAATAACAATATGGCAAAAAACCGTTTGTAGTGAAAACCATCGATGTTTAAGAAATTCAAGAGTAATCTTTATATTCTTTAAAAAAACTTTTCAGTATAAGAGTACCACCTTTTGACACAAAAGTATGACTTTTTGATTGACAATTGAGATAAAATAGCCAAAATCATCTGTTTTTTAAAGATGTTAAAAAAATGATGATTATACAACACAACTCATGAAACAACAAGTAGATGGTCACTAAGTCACCCACTCCTCCTTCTGTTCATTGCAGAAAATGGTCAAAACTGGACAAGACTTAGACCATTTACCCAATTATGTTCAAAAGTCAGTCATAAACCATGTTGAACAATTTTAGAAATGATCACAGACATTTGAATCACAACTTTCAAAAAGCATTTGAAGCACTTTTGAATCATCATTGAATGAAAAATTTAGTTAAAAACATCATATTCTTATATACGATAACTGGATGGTCAGTAGACCACTCATTCCTCATTCTGTTAATTTTCAGAAAACAGTCGTAACCGGATGTGATCTTTACCATTTTCCCTATTTATCAATATTAAAATATGAGTTTTTAATGGAATTTATCATTGGATTTGTTAAATGCCATTTTTTAATAGTTAATCCCATTTAAATATTCGTAACCCAAAATTTTGGTCCATTTTAGAATACTGAGACCCATTAATGAGAATCCGAAACCCAAAATTTAGCCCAATTGAATATACGGAACTTATTGATGTTGGCCCAATAAACATTTACGAAACCCATGTGTTGGCCCAATTATTATTTACGAAACCCATGTTTTGATCCAATAAGCATTTACGAAACCGTAACCTAGGTATATATCCATAACTACTTTCGTATGCATGATTATGTGTTAGAAATGATGTTTATTATTAAATTTTTATGAAAACTGATTAAATAACATCCTTTTCAACTTTTAAGAGTCTAATTAGATCAACGAAAGTTCATATTCATCCATATGAAACCTGTGACAGTTACGTAACCCTCTAATTAGTCGTCCAAACATGTTGTTTTTGATGATCTAACAACATAAATCCTATCAGAACACTCTTAAGAATGTTTTCCCTCAATCAATTTCACACAATCACAATCTTTAATTTTACGAAACCCTAAATCATAACGAAACCCATGTATCACTTATTTTGTCACAAATCAAAGCAAAAGGAATCGAATAAAATCATGTTTCCTTACGTTTGATTAACACAGAGTCTTGAAAAATGATTTGGATCATGTTTTGCCAAGATACAAAAGCTCAACTTTTGAGAGGATTTACGAAAGTTATGAGGTTGCGTACGAAAGTGATAAGCTTTCGTATGAAACTTGTTGGTTTTTATATGTACGAAAACAAATTTGGGATTTTGGCATTTTTAGTCCTTGTACTTGCTTTCGTATGCCTTTGAAGGTCCAACATAACTTTTAGAAACTTTCCCTTGGAGTTAAACCATTTTTGCCAATTATCACTCTGAGTTATTTTTACAGTTAAAATCCCGTTAACAAAAAAGTTATAACCCCCCTTGAACAAATATCCATTTGAAATTTATTCCTTTTTAGATAAAAATCGTTCAAAAGATTGTTATTTTTGCATTTAAGATCTCACTTTTGATTTTCTGATGGTGAAGTGACTAAAAAATTGTATAGCTCCCCCTCAATTAAATATCTAATTAAAGACATTATTTGAGAGTTTGTTATTTTTGCAGTTTTGAACACTTGTGAGAAGATTTCTTGATAATAACAATTTGATGACTCCCCCGTGAATAAATATCTAATTAAAGAACTTATTCAAGAGATTGCCATTTTTTGTAGTTTTGAACACACTTGAGAAGAATTTTGATAAAATAAAAAATTTATAACTCCTCTTTGAATAAATATCTACCTAAAGAACTTATTTAAGAGATTGTTATTCTTGCATTTTTCAGCACACTTTGATTTTTCAAAAAAATGATTTCTTTTTGTGAATGAAAATGATTACAAAACACATATTTTATCGATTGACAAATGAATAACTCCCCCTCAATTAATGATGCATTCGAAGCTTTTGAAAATCTCATTTTGTGAAAACAACATCATTAAACTGATAAGTCGGAGAAGATATGTTTTTGCATCAATTAAATTATATTTTTGTGTTTTTCAAATTTTGTTTTTAATATTTGTACAGAAAATCACAATATTTTTGTGTGCGTTTTTTAATTTTTCATTGCATTTTTAATTTTAAATTTTGTTTCTGAATGTATTTACAACAATTTTGATGTATGATCTTTCTTTTTCAAGAAGATAACTTTGCGAGACGTTCCAACCGTGTTGGAGTCATACATCACATACCAATCCTGTGAACTAAGTACTCAAACCTTTCATTTGGAAAGACTTTTGTAAATATATCAACAAGTTGATATTCGGTCCTGATAAAATAAAGTTCAATTGTACCTTGTTCAACATGCTCCTTGATAAAATGATATCGGATGTTGATGTGCTTTGTACGAGAATGTTGTACTGGATTACATGATATGGCAATTGCACTCTTTGAATCACAGTACATTAGAATTTGGGTGTAACAATATCCATAATCAAGCAGTTGCGTCCTCATCCAAATGATTTGCGCGTAGCATGATGATAAAGATACGTACTCTGCTTTCGCAGCTGACGTAGCTGTACAATCTTGCTCTTTAGACGACCAACTGACTAGCTTGTCTCCCAGAAACTATAGTCCTCCAGATGTGCTTTTACAATCATCATGACACCTTGCATGGTCTGTATCTGAATATGCATTTAGCTCAAATCCAGAATCCTTCGAGTACCACAAACCCATGTTAATGTATTATCGGAGGTAACGAAAGATCCTTTTGACCTCTTTGAGGAGTTTCTTAGTTGGGCGTGCCTGATATCTTGCATAGATTGCAAAGGTAATGTTTGGTCGACTTTAGTGAGATACATGAGACCCCCAATCATACTAAGGTATTTAGTCTGATCATTTGGGGTTCTGATATGTGAGAAATCACATATCCTTTTTTTTTACCAAAAATAGCCCTAAAATGAACAAATTGTGCAAATTATGCTTGTATATTGCTTGTTTTGTCATTTGTGATGTGTAGGTACGGATATTGCAAAAATCACAAGAAAACGGCCAAAACTGGACAAACACAGACACGAGAACGGATAGAGTGCACAAGAGCCGGGAGTTTCTAGCAAAGGTCAACAAAGTCAACCTTGGTCAACCCACAAAAAGACAAAACCTTCAAAATACCAAAAATGTCCTTAATGTTAACACAATTTCACCAAAAGTCCCAAAAACCCTAACACCGTTAGTCCATAACTAACGGTTGTTAAATGTGTTTTATTAAAACCTTTTTACCCAAGCCCACTATTCTAACCAAGCCCAAAACCCTCACCAGCCCAAGTCAATATCCAGATAAATTCAGTCAAACCAAACGAATAAGAAAAGGGGGCGGGAAAAACAGTTTTACTGTTTACCCGTCTTCCCCATTTCACCCAGCTCAAAATTAACCTCAATTAAATGAGAATTAATTCAATCCAACGTGGCTAAGAGATGCTTAGTACCAAGCAATGAGTCAGCAATAATTACATCATCAAAGAGCTATGATTGGCCAAGACACCTCAAGGGAATGACACGCTGGCTTCAAATTAACACACCTCTTGATGGAATTTTACACTAAAGATAGTGCAAAAGAAGCACACAGCTCCAAAGATGTGGGATTGCCAGCTTGGCAATCCGTGTGCCTCAATCTCATCCAACGATCAAAGAATAGCATCCAATGATTAGAGAAAATGAAGGGCCAAGATCAAAGTTATCAAGAGGAGCGTGTGAAGACCTAGAAGCATCCATCTCCTCCTATAAATACAAGCCTTGCTCACTCACATCAGGCTATCTAGTTAGTTAGTTCTTAGTAGCTTATAGTTTAATATTTAGCTTATTTTTCATGTAATTTTCAGCTTATAGTTTTAATTAAATGTAATCTCCTTTTCAGCAAGTTGTACTCATTTCACTCTTAATAAAAGTTGATTTTCATTTAAGCTCTTTTGTTAATTCTGTTTTTTCACTTATTTGCAAAATATTTGAATAAGCTCTTATTACTGTTACATAAGCTCTTATAACTGTTAAGCTACTAAAAGCTCTCTCAAATACTTGAAAACTCAAAGGAATTGGATGGCTGCTAAGAGTTTTCAAGTAGGTATTAGTGCTTGAGGGTCAAGCTTTAGGATTAGACTAGGCATTGGAATTAAGCTTAAGCTATAAGCTTAAGCTGCTTAAATAAGCTCTATTAAGAGCATTCCACCTCTGTTTAGCTGAGGTGTAGGTATTCTCATTTTTATTTTTCTCTATTTACTTTCCTGTCTTTAATATTCTAGCTTAATTCTGCTTATTAGCTTATTGTCTGCTTATTATAGTTGTTATCTGCTTAATTTTGCTATTTTAGTTGTTAAATGTTATTAGTATTCAATAGTTAGCATAATTCATAGTTGCTTATCATTTTTCTATAAATCTGTCATAAAATCCAAAAATATTAGCATAGTATAGTAGCTTATAATTCTGGCTTATTTGATTGCTTAAATCTATTCATTAGGTTGGTTAAGAGCTTTCTGATATCTGGTATTTGAATTTTGTTCATTGATTCTCAGTTTTATAAGCTGAAATATTGAATCAATGCAATTTAAAGGGGTGTATGGGTCAATCAGTACTAACTTAAGTTAGTAATGCTAGACTTCATTTGGTTCTTTAAATTGTATTGATAATTCATATTTAGATTTATTAAGGTAGGATTTGAGGTATTTTGTTAGGAATAATCAAGCTTTAATCAAGTTAGATAGTAGTTTTTTTGAATCTGTTAGCTTTAGTTTAAATATATATGCATTATAAGCTCAAGTCTATTTTAGCTAGAATTAGTGCTCTTTTTGCCTTTGATTTGGAGTTTAGAAAGTGTTAAAAGCAAGTCCTTAAGCCTGCCATCTGAGTTGTATTTAAGTTTTATAAGAACTAGTCACATTAGCCTGCATCAAGTTGTTTTGAGTTTTGGTTATAAAGTGTGTCAAATGCATCAGCAGTTTTTTTCAATCTCAAAATTCAGCAAGTTAAAATAGTTTTTAGCTTTTCAATTTTTGTTTAAAAGTAGTTTTTAAGTCACTGTCAATCTGCTTTAGCTAATTTTGTCTTTAAAAGTTCATTAAGCTATCTGTTTTTAAGCTCAAAATAAGCAATTTGTCTTTTCATAATAAAAAAGTGAATTCAGTATATGCTGAGTCTTTAAGTAGTTTTCAACAAGTTTTTTCCTTGTTCTCTTGATTTTCAAACTATGTTTGAAAAGATGATTTGAGTAGTCTTTTGGATAATCTTTATAGAAATATAAGTCTCTTTGCCATAAGGTTCCTTTTACTTGCTTAAAATTAAGCCTAAAGTTGCCCTTAAGGCCTGTTTGGATCTCAGTTTTCTCTTAATTGCTTATTGGAAATTTTAGCTTATGGCTTGCGCTTTTTGTTCATTTCTAGCTTAGAGTAGCTTAGTAGGTTATTTTTAAGTTAGTGATAGCTTATTTAGTCATAGTTTTAGCTTATCTTAGTATTTAGCTTATTAAATTTTGTTAAATTAATAAAATAAAGTTAAGTGCTTACTGCCTGTTTTAAAAGCCATTTTTAGCTTATTTCTTTAAGTTTCAAAAATAGTTGTTTTTATAAATGTTGTTAGGTTTTAGGTGTTCTATAACTTTGTTTTTAAAAGTTTTCAAAATAAAAAAATAGCAAAAGACAAGAGGCAGGATTCGAACCTGTGTCCTCTTGCCTTACACACACACGTCTCATATGCACACACACTAACCAACGCGCCCTTGGGTCTTTTTCAAACACTCATTCCTACATTAATTACATATACACGTTTTTCATTTCCTTTTTATAATAAAAGCCGTAGCTTATTTTTCAGCTTTTAAGACTTATTTCCCGAGCTTATTTTTAGTTAGCATTTTTATTAAATCAGTCTTACTTTAATACACTTTTAGAAATTTTCCTAGAATTTTTAGAGTAAGTTTTGTATTTTTAATCATTTAATTTTGTTTAAAACTTTAAAAAATCATAAAAAATAGAAAAATAATCAAAAAAATAATTTTCTTTTTTATAAAATTTTCTTTTATCATATTTTAGCTTAGGTTTGAAATTTACTTTCGTATGGTTAATATTTTGTAATTTTATTTTTTAAAGAACATGATTTCGTTCCCGTTCTCGTTTTCTTCATTTTTAAGCTTTAATCACCCTCGTTTTAGAATTTCCTTAGTTTTTACTTATTATCTAGTTAATTAGGATTAGAAAAAGTTTAGAAAATCATTTAGGATTTAATTTTAGTGTACTTGCTTATTTGTCGCATTTTTCTTAATGCCCGTTAATGTTTTTTCGTAGTTAGTTTTAATCATGCCTTTATTTGCTCACTATTAGGATTTTAGAAAACAATCATCTTCGAACCAATTCAAGTCATTGTCCAAATAACAAACGGGGTCTCAATTTCACAAGTCTTTGGGAAAACGACCTGGTAATCACTTACCGGTTAAACGTAGGATATTTTCGTGTAGTTTTTTTACTTTAAATCTTT